>JXCR01108740.1:79300-105093 GCA_002079205.1 Phalaenopsis hybrid cultivar | reverse complement strand
TGCTCTTTCATTTTAAACTATGAAAAATATTGGGTCAATTTGATTTCATACTTCAACGTCCTTCCGAAACGGGCGACGGGATTTCGATTCCGATGACCGACATCTTCTTACGGGCAACCACACAAACCAACCCAAAATAACGCCAACAGGCCTCGAGGGCACCGTCGGTGGGCTTTCTAAATCATTAAATCTGGAGTCTCGAAAAAAAGTCCGTCGTCGGCGACGTCAAGGGCACCGTCGGCGCCCTAGTTCAAATCTTCACATTTTGGTCCTTTTCACTCCAAATTCGCTTCTTTTTTCATATTTTTGCTCCAATGACCCTAATTCATCATTCCTGCAACAAAAAATCAAAAATACATTTCTTTAAAGTGTAATATCATCAAAAATAGTATAAAATAGGTATGAAAATCTCAATATATTTTCATTTGGTCAAAATCCCCCAAACTTAACTATTACTTGTTGTTGACCTCATTTTTAGTAAGGTATAGTCTTCCTCTTAGGATTTAGAATCTAGCCTTAGGGTTCTTCCTTTGACAATCTTAGAGCCTTAGAAATAGGACCCGCCTCATTTTAGAAATCAAAACTGCCTCTATACTCCTTTGAAGTTCAGCATGCGGTTCTTGACCTCTAGCACGTAGGAGGTTGGAACTAACATGAGGGAACTCAAAAGGAGTTCTTATAGGATCATTAAGCCTTAGGGTGACCTTTTATACAATTTGCACCATCACGTGCACAAAATTCGTGATTCATTTCGTTGACACGTTCGATCACCACAATTCACATTACTTGGGCCATTATTTGTCAAGAACTTGAATAAATTTTGAGACGATTAATTACAGGTCAAAATTTTATGAAATTTGAATTTTAATGTGTTTTTGACCCGATTGTCTACTACGTCATTCGAGCGACCCCGAATGACAAAACAGACTGCTCTGATGTGTCTGAAATGTAAAAATTATCAAGAGAAGACACCCATTTTGCTAGGGTACCGCGCACGAATAAATTGCACAAAATTTGACACTTTTTGAATTTAAAAAAATTTATATTTTTTAAATCCCTAAATCCCCTCCCTCTTCCATCGCACGCCTCCCTCTCTCTCTTTCATGATTTCCTCCCCATGGCCGAAGTCCTCGCCATACTTCTCCCCTCTCGAGGTTCCCTTTTGTAGTCGCCTCCCTGTCTCCCCTTTCTTGCGTGAGAAGCAAGGAGGAGATCTCCTCCACACCTCCTCCTCCTCCGTGGCAGCAAAGATTACTTTTTTTTATTTTTTTTGGCATTTTTTTTGCTGCCAAAAATCTTTCTCCCCATGTTTTCTCATCATAGTCTAGGGGTTAGGCTTGGAGGTAATTTTTTTTTATGTGTAGGGGTGATGACTCTTCTTCCCTCTCTTCATTTTTGGCTATAAAAAAGAGCCTTATTTTTCTTCTTGAGGGTTGGCCAAAATTTACAAGGGGGAGGTTCTACTGGATTTTCATTTGCATCTTCTTGTTTGCACCAAATCGTTACTGGTTTGCTCTTTACTTCGATGGAATTTTTGTTTCATGCTTAAAAGGCCTAAAAAGTGGTGGTTTCATGTGATATTTTGAAGTTTCTTGTTCTTTTTTTTTCTTACTTGGTCGAAAATGCATGTTTGGATGCTTAGAAGGTTTTGAGTTCTATTTGAAGTTTTTGAAGTTTTGTTGCCCTTCCTTTGCTTGACCGAAAAATTCATATTTTTGTATTTTGGATCCTTCTTGCTCCTTCTTGGTTGGCCGAAAATGTATGTTTAACNGTGTTTATCCTTCGGGATAGATACAGGATTTGAGGTACAACGCTCTTTTATTTAAACTATGAAAAATATGGGGTTGGTTTGATTTCATATTTTTCTATAACTAAATATATATGTAAATTAGAACATCCTTCCGAAGCATGCGATAGGATTTCGATTCCGTTGACTGACAGCTTCTTACGGGCAACTTCTCCAACCTCAAAATAGTGTCGACAGCTTTTGGCGACTCCGCTGGGGACACGCTTTTCTCTCCATGCAAATCAAGAAATATTATCTTCACACATCAGTGATGTGTCCATGTCCCTCTTGGATCAAATTACCCTTCTTCTATTGGCATGCTTTACCCATTATTTCTATGGGAAGGTACAACCAACTCCTTGGACTTCTGGACTATCTACTCAAACATCTTTGAACAAAGGGGTTCAAGAGGCCATTAAGGACTCTTTAAATTTTCATGTGGGGTTGGATCCCCAATAGGTGTGTTGGCGAACTAGTTCTGTCTGGGCGTTATGCGTTGTGAAGTTGGTACCGCACTGGGTCCTAAACTTTGCATTTTCTTCGTCTCCTTTGGGTTTGGTTTGCTTTTCTGTGAATCAAGCCAAGTTGTTGCATCTCTTCACGCTTGCTTAATTTGTTAATTGCAACTGTTCGATGCTTTAATAAAAAAGAAATAGTAAATTGAAAATTAAAATAATAAAGGATATGCCCAATTTATAAGACATGTACGTTAATTTGAGTACTTTTGTCGAAACTGCAAAGCACGGGACATCACTGAGTTTCAAAAATTCTTCAAATGACACGGGCAATGTCTTCAGCAAGGTTGATCTTTTCTTTTGTCTCTGGAATGGAGTTTGCTGTCAATAGGGATGAACTTCCTGACCTAGCAGTTATTAAATTTGGACAAGGGTTCGATGATATTAGAGTCAATTTTGGAAAGGTGGTCATCATTGTGATGATGTTTGAAACAAATAAGTCCGTGGAGCCTATTGTAGAGTTCAACTTCAAGTCTACCAAAGAATTCTCCCCTTCAAAGGTTTTGATGGAAAAGAGCCCTACTAGTGTTGAAAAGTCTATCGTTGGGAGCGTTGAGATTTCTTCGAGAAATATTTTTACTACTATTGTCGGATACTCTGCCACTGTGCCAACTATTTTGCCAAGTAAGGGAAAAGAAATTCTACATGAGGAAGAGTCAATTGACGCTTATGCCCCACTACTTTCTGGATTTGAGATTGTATCCAATTTAAAGCCTGCACAACTGATAAAGGCACAGGAAAGGAGGCACGACCAGGAAATTTTCTAAGCCGAACAACCTCGACAATCTAGCCAACAACAGGCATGACAATAAGGCCAGTTTAGCCAACAACCGCTTCAGGGAAGATCATACCGAGCAGAGAATAAGAAGATATCCTTGGCAGAATGACAGAAAGTGATGTATTCCTTTAAAGAGGAAGCCGTGTTGAAGATGTTCCATGAATTGCTAAAGGAACAAGGATTTAGTCTACCAAACCCGAAAAAACTTGAGAAAGCCAATATGAAAGATCATCCACAATATTGTCCATACCATCAGTTACTTGGCCACACCATAGAAAACTGCTTTGTCTTCAAGGTTTGGCTTGAAAGGAATTTCAAAAGTGGAAATGTAACGATACTGAAAGAGTATTTAAAAGAACCTGAACAAGATTTCATAAATATGATTTCGGTTGATTCAATTAACTTCTACACAACCACATTGGTGCTCAACAAAAGAAATGATATTCTTCAGAAATCCCCAATTGACCTAAAAGTAATGAAAGAAAAATCAATTAACGCTAAGTTGGAGAGACTCCGAGCCAATATTGTGTGATTATCTGAAGAACAAAGAAAAGATATGAATGATGAAAATTACAATGTGCTAGATTACATGAATAAAAGATTAACAAAAATCAATGTCGTCGAGACCCAGGCTGAGTTATTTGCACGTGACGCTCCATCTTTTGGTATGGAGAATGTCGCAGATGAGAGGCGAGGGGACACCCAACAAAGGGATTAACGGATCAATCGTCTCGAAAAGAAAATCAAAGAATTGACGACCACCGTGATTGCAATGCAAAGACAATCACAATCCCCGCTGATGAATCTTCAAAAAATGAACCAACCAGAAACCATTCATGTTACAGATAAAAGAAGAGAGGTTACCTCAGTAAATAGTAATGAGAAACCGAAGAGGGATTCTCCACTGGGTGCCATGCCAGAGAAAGAATTCAAACAGATGGTCGAGCAAGTTCGAGGTGCCTTAACCCAATCTAAGGGTGGTGCATTGATTCTAAAAAGTAGACCTTACCCGGAGGAGTTCAATGACGTACCCTACCCCAAAGGTTTTATGTCATCGAACTTTAAGCTAATTGACGGGACTGGAAATCCCAGACAGCACATAGCACATTTCCGAGCCAGTTGTGGCAATATAAGAAATAACGAAGCATTACTCTGTCAACATTTCGTCAGAAGCCTGTCAGGAGTTGCTTTCAATTAATATACGGAGTTGCACATCAGATCTGTGAAGAAATTTGACGAGTTAGAACTTCTGTTTTTAAAAAGATTTGTCGGAGTGCAGCATCATATTTCTATTGGAGATCTTGTGGTAGAAGTATAAAAGCCTAACGAGACTCTAGTAGTTTATATTTTGAGGTGAAGAAATCTTAGCAAGAAGTGTGAGCCTCAACTATAGAAATAGCATGCAATTGAGATTTTACTCATAACATCCATGGACCGATAGCTTTCATGCTTAAGGGACTCGCTATCAAGTCCTTCGAGAAGTTATTTAACAAAGCTAACAGTTTGCAAGAAGAAGTCAAGCATATGGACTCTCATCAAAAAGCTGAGAAGTCTAGGATAACCAAGATATTCGAGAAGAAACCTGAGACAATTGTTGTCGTTAGCAGGGGAAGACGACAATTCCAAATACAAGCAGAGCAACGTCAACAAACCTTCCAACATCCTCGTCAGAATATTCAGCAATCATCTCAGCAGAGACCTTACAAGACATATGAAAGACAAGTTTGAATCATGAACACTAGATCAAATGTGATATATACTTTTAATGTTGAAGCAACAAAAAAGATGTTCTGCAATTTGATCAAGAATCCCGAGTTCAGGTTACCTAAGCTGAAGATGCCCGATGAGGACAACAAGAAAGGACATCCGAGATATTGCACGTACCATAGGTTCGTTGGACACACCATAGAAGAGTGTTGCAGTTTCAAAGGCTTGCTTGAGGAGAAATTTAAGAATGGGGACTTAATGATTCCGGAAGAATAGTTGAAAGAAACCTAAAAGAGGTTCTATCAATATGATTTTGGTCGATCTGTTTGTTCCAACCCATTCCTATGCAACTGCCAACGAATGAAATGCCCTTTGGCTACTATTGTATTACTATTTTTGTTTAAATGAAAAATTAGCAGGATCAAGGTCAGTCTATCCCATCCCTCCCACTACAATTAATGAAATAAAGAGTTTGTTGTTGTTCACGATTGTGCAATATTTAAAAAAAAAAACTGATCACCTCGAAGAAAAATTTGGATGTTTTGATAAGACTATGACTTCAGGGGAGAATGAAATTGATGCCCTAATAACTGAGTTATCCACTTTAAAGAATTTGGACTGGGTCCTAAGTTGAATTCAAAATAAGATAGTGCGGTTGAAATAAGAATAGTTGACTCGAGATATCAGGAGCCTTTTAATTTCTTGGCACGTGACTGGGTCCTGACTTTCAAACGAGTTATAATATCCCAAAAATTGACTTAAGAAACATTTGAGGATTATTAATCATGGGAATTTGGACATTCAAAATCTTTAAAACAAATATATTCCACTAGATATAGTAATTCTCAGAATACAAAGTGAGCAAAAAAATTGTTGTGTAAAAATTCCCCGAGAAGAAGCTTGAGATGAGGTTATAATAAAAATTGGTGTATGAATTAAGATATTCAAAATCTTTAAGTCATGCTCTACCAGATATAGTAATTCTCAACAAAACATGGGGAAAAGAAAAAGAAAAAAAGGGATTATGTGCAAAGTTTGAAGCAAAAAAAAAATAAAAGCAAAAGAAAAGTCTCTCTGAGAAGAAGCTTGAGGTGGACGTATAATCAAAAATTGGTGTCAAAGTTTCCCCTGATTAATGAAAATTTAAATTCTTTTTAAAAAAATTCTTCTGATATTATATTCAAGAATAGTTCAACAATCTTGAGTCTTTTTTTTGGTTATTAATTGACTCAGAAATATCTTTGGAAAATGAAAAATGTTTTGATCACACGACCAAAATTCTGAAATCTACTTGGGCTCAGAAAGAAAGAATTAAAGAAATGACAATGATATTAGTAGTTAATGGAAATTCAAACCTGAAGTCATATCCTTCAGTGTTCAACAAATACAATTCCTTCTTCAACTCAAGGAACATTAGAAAGATTTCTCAAGGACAACTTCAACAACCTTTACAGAATCTCCAAAAAATTAAATGATGAGTGCTACAAACAATGCTACGAACTTGTGGCCTCTTCAGCTGTGGTATCCGTAAAAGTAACGCATCTGTTATGTGTACTTGAAAGAATATAGTTCTGATGGTATCTTAAGGATGGGCTATTTTCTACACTTATCATTTGTTAGTGGACAATACTTCAAGAAGTACTATGCCTTGCAAAGTTTCAGAGACAAAGACTCATTCTTAGAAGCTCAGACGTCATGCTTGTCTGTAACTGGGTCCAAATCCTAACAGAAAGAAAAGAAAATGATAAATTTCTCTAGTTCAAGGTTTCTTACTCTTTGCTTGCATTGTGCAACTACATTGGTCTGCACCAGTTATCTTCACATCCCCACAGAATTTCACATTTTGCACTAAATCTCACAGAGTTTCACAATTTTTCTCCATAAATCTCATTCTTCATGAATTCTACTAGTTTCTCATGAAGTTGAAACGTGATATTTAGAGGATGAGGATTTTACATCCGATACCGCGTTACTTTAGGAGCTCAACCTATTGCAATCTTTTAAATCAATTCTATAGGTTGAGGATTCTACATCCGATTCCGCGTTGCTTTAGGTTCTCATCTTATTGCAATCTTTCAAATCAAATTCTAGAGGTTGAGGATTTTACATCCGATTCTGCGTTGCTTTAGGAGCACCTCCTATTGTAATGTTTTAAATTAAATTCAACAATATTCTAGAGGTTGAGGATTCTACATCCGATTCCGCGTTGCTTCAGGAGCCCCTCCTGTTGCAATCTTTAAAATCAAATTCTAAAGGTTGAGGATTTTACATTTGATTTCGCGTTGCTTTAGGTTCTCATCCTATTACAATCTTTCAAATTAAATCTAGAGGTTTAGGATTCTACATCCGAATCTGCGTTGCTTTAGGAGCCCCTCCTATTGCAATTTTTAAAATAAATTTCTCGAGGTTGAGGATTTTACATCCGATTCCGCGTTGCTTTAGGAGCTCCTCCTATTGCAATCTTCCAGATCAAATGCTACATTATACTATAGGTTGAGGATTTTATATCTGATTCCGCGTTGCTTTAGGAACCCCTCCTATTCCATTCTTTCGAATCAAATTCAATGATATTCTTGATGTTGAGCGAGTAAGCCCTACAATTAACTCAAAGCATCCTATTCTCTTTTTTTTTAAATCAGTTTTAAGACAACCTTAAATGGATTATGACATCTGATTCTTATTTTGGGATTGATACCCAAATTTCAATTCCCACCTTGGGGTCAGCACTTATATATTGACTCCCATCCTTTATAAATACCTAAAATTTCATAACTCAAATTTCACTCTCCGATCCCCAGGGAGAGTCCCTACTCCTTGATTTCAATCAGACTATCACCTACTAATTCCTCAGCAGAAACAATTCACACACACAACTCTACGCATACTTCAAATTTTGTGGACTTAAGAATTTATTTTAGTTTCGTTGATCTCATCGGTCAACGCCAATACATGCAGTGTGCTTGCCCAACGCACCACACCTATTGAGGTCCATTTGTTGACCTCACTTTTCGTTAAGGTTTAGTTTTTCCTCTTTAGTAGCCTAAGGTCCAGCCATATGACTTTCCTAATGCCTATTCTTAGAAAACTAGGTAAGGAGCCCTCACCATAAAAAAATATACACTCCTCTTTACTCAACTTGAAGTTCCACATATTGGTCCAAACCACTAGCACATATTCGGTGAGCCATTATCGGGGAACTCACGATGAGTCACCCTTTAGGACTGCTGGACCCTGGGTGTTGGTCTTGGGCTAACACACTCACTTGCAATTACTTGCACTCACAATCACTCACTATCCTAAACTTAAACTTCTAGGCTTTAGTCCCTTGATACTTTTAGGAAACTCCTGTAGGTTGTCCCCTAAACCCATTAGCCCTAGGCTAGGGTTTTGCTAAGGCCACTACATAGAGGACCCAAAATAGGGTTTCCATTAGTCCATGGCTTATTAATGGTGGTTGGCACTCCAACTCTACTAAGACACCCAACCTAGCCTTTTGCCCCTAAACTCCCCCAAATTACCTAGATACCCTTGGGACCCCAAATTTGACCAAAACTCCCAAATTTACTCAAAATACCCAACTTGGTTCAAAAATCATTTCAAACACCTTGAAAACACCCATACCACCCTAAATCCCCAAATTGGCCAAATTACCAAAATACCACTCTTTAGCCCAAAATTCCAAAAATTCCAAAAAAATCCCAAAAATTACCAAAACCTCCCAAATATTCCTAATTTCATTTTTCTCAGCTATCACATGACCCAATTTGGCAAATTTGACCATCTTTGATCAAAACCCTCAAACTGCCCTTTAAATGCCCATATTTTCCCGAAGTTACCTCAAATGTCTAGCCAATTTGTATCAATTTACCCCAATTTCAATTCTAAACTGAAATTCACCATCGATATAACCAAAACAAACCAAATCCAAGCTCAATTGCTGCATGATTTGAACCCAATTCTGATTTAGATCAAAACCCAATTTTGGCCCCATGACTTGGTTCCACCAAATTAAACACATAACCCACCCAATTAACCACAATTTGCGTTGAAAAATCTTCATAGCATCCCCATACATCAAAATTTCCCTTCAATTGGGCCTTGGTGAAACCTCAATTTCATTTGATTTCAACCTAAGTCCAAAAGCCCCAAATTTGCCATGTCTCAAAATCTCACCAAATTAATAGTCTTAACCCCAAAATTTCCACTCTATCCCTTCATAAAAAATCTTCACAACATCTCACTTGATCATTTGAATGATTAAATTTGTAGTTGGCCCAACCCTAGCCCAACCTAGACCCATGCCTATCCCAATATACCCAAAATTGACCAAATTCCAAAAATCCCTCAAATTGACCTACCAATTGAACTTGAATTCTTTTCAACCATTCACTAAAAATCTTCATGACAATCATCTAGACAATGTTGATCAATCAATTGGTTCAATTGAGATGGTTAACGTTGCCAAAACCCAAAATTTGATCACTTGAACCCACATTGGACCTATGCATTAAAGATCGCCTAACCACCCAAAAGTCATGAATTGGACCCTAGTGACCAGCCTAAACCTCTTTAAACTACCTAAACTAAGCCATGGACCAAAGGTCCCCTAAATCAAGGGATTTAATGCCATATTTGCTTAAGCCTTAGATATTTTTTCCAAAACAAAGCCTAAAATCATTAAATTGCTGTGACATATTCTCCTGGGTTCTCCGAGCTCCTATCCACCTCCCCCTACATTATCCAAATTGAAGCTTAGAGCCTCTCTGCCCTCCACCTAGGCAGCACATTCCACCCCCCAATTTGCCATGACAGCCCGCCCAAGACATTTTTTATAAAAGCTCCCCTCCACGGCCATGGAGGGAGAGCTGAAAATTACTCTAAGAGACATCCCCAAACTGACCTCAAAGCCTCTTTGAGACCTCCTCAGTGGACCCTAACCACCACATTACCTTGAATCCCCTTGTTGGAGCGCAATTTCGAAGCTTAAAACCTTCCCAGAGACAGGATAAAACTTCCCACACTTCTAAAGTCCACCAAACTCAAATTAAACTCACCCACACCTTCACAACAGTGAAAGGAGTTAAAGCCCCATCAAATTCCCCTCTCACAGACCCTTTACCATAGCTCTAGAGCAACACCCAAATTTGTTCGTGAATAAAATCATATCTAGGCCTCACACCAAGACAAGAGACACAATACCTAGCCTCTTTGGATCACAACAAACATGCCGGGACTCTTTGATTAAAGCTTCACTTCTTAGAGAAAAGGTATAAAACTTCTCCACCTTTCCAGCCTAGTTTAATTCTCCATTTGATTTGGCTTAAGTTAACTACATGATTACTATATGGATGTGTTCGTCTCACTTAGACGAGTCCATAGAATCAAACTCGAAGTAATTTGGTTGACTCTAGGCTGAGATCTTAAGATTTTAGTGTGGACAGTCACGGGATCACTCTATTGGGGGTGATGACGGGGAGTCGTTTGATCAAGCGTGTTTTGAATGGACGGAGGAGATCGAGCAAGACAGTGCTTCGGAACATACACCACAAGCCGAGTCAACGCTGACGTGGACGGCGGTGTCAAATGGGAGCGTGCCAAGTGGAGTTCGGAGCTGGCTAGGATCTACATGGCGTTACACAGTTTAAATAGATAAATAGGGATTTTTCCTATTTATTTAAATACTCCTAAATTAAAAAATTAATATCTTGGTGCAGAAAAATCACAAACATAAAATCAAAATACTCTCTTGCTTAGTGAACAGACGAGAATAATGTGGAATAAATTTTAAGCCCATGTGATGCATATTTTATTTTTAATTAATTAAACATTATTTGAATCTTTTGATTCTCCAAGCATATAGGCATTTCATTATAGCTTGAAATTTTAGCATGTTATTGCCTCTGTCTTAGGGAACATTCCCTGATTTTTCCAAAATTAGAATCTAGACAGATAATCACATTTTTCAAGTTTATATGCATTATTTTATTAAAATAATCATAGAAATTAGCATATTACTTAGAAAAATCTAAGAAAATTTCGAAAGGTTTACTATGACTAGAGAACCCTTAAGAAAATTTCTCATGAGTAATGTCATTCAAAATACATCTAATCTTTACAAACCCTAAATCACTAAGATAATTAATTTTGAAAATATACAAACAACAAAATGACTTAATTTTTTATCTCCACTATTTTTTAAGATTCAAAAAACTCAGCATAAAAATTTCAAAGCATTTTAAATTCATTTAATAACTTAAATTAATTTTTAAAGTTAGTTAACATTTTTGGCACTAAAATGATTTTTAATAGTTAAAATAATACTTGAAAAATTATAAAACTTGGTTTATTGAGTTCTCTAGGATCAGGGGTATTTTTAAAACATAAAATGATATTTAAAATAAATACTTGATTTTTAGCCTATTTTAAATATTTAAATAATTAAAAATCTCTAAAAATTACAAAAATAATAAAATTCATGGAAATGTTCTAAATCTTTTCCTAAGCACTTAGGAATAATTGGAATTTTTTTTTGTTGGTTTTCTAGATGTAGATATTCAATTTTAAAGCTCAAAATAATTTTTAAAATGCTAAAAAAGCGTTTCCACTAAAACTAATTCCAATAAACCCAATAAAATTTAGAAAAATATAAAATCTTCTTCTCTGAGTTCTTTGACCTCAGGAGAAATTTTTTAAAATACAAAACTTAATTTTCCCCTTATAAAAAATTGTATAATTAATAAATACCCCATAAATTAAAATAATTCTTAAAATTCAAATAAATTTGATAAAATTGTGAAATTTGGTCTAAAGGTTTCTTTGGTTTAGGTCTAGCTCCAGTAAAAATTTCAAGGGATTAGGATTTACCTTGGTCAAGTTAGGAATTTTCTTTGTAAAATCATATTTTGGCATAAAAACAATTATATAAAATAAATTAAAACTTGCAAAATCACATTTTCTCTTCTGATTTCTTAAGTTACCCATGAATGAGGCAGGATAAAAATTTTAAAGTCATTTGAATTGAATTTGACAAACAATGAAGTGTTAGAGCCTTAGGGGCAAATGTGTAATTTTGGAAATTTAGCCTTAATTAAAATTTAAGTTTTATTCAAAGAGGAAAATGGGTAACCTCTGATCCTAATTTGGACGTTTGAAATATAAGGGGTTAATTTGTAGAAACCAACCTCATTTTCTTAATTGAAAAGATAAGTTAATAAATTTCTAAAAATTATTAGAATTTGAAAGTTTATTAAAATAAAATGAACCCACGACTTAGGAGTATGACTTTTGAACTCAATAATTAATCAATTTAACACCCCTATATGATTTTCAAATAAAATTCAAGTCATGAATTACGACCACCTAAAGCTTAATCTTTTTCAAAACTAATTAAGACACTCACCTAGGTCTTAAGGGCTTAGTAGTGACTTAAGTTAAATAAAGTTTCATTAAAATAAGGATTAGAAAAGTAAACATCATTTAAAATTAAAACATCTTTCAAACACTACAAGCATAATTATAACCAAAATTTGACTAAGTGTTCCAATAACACTAACTTGCCTCTTTAAGGGTCTTCACTCACATAATTTTCAAAATTAAATTACATATGATAATTATCTTACTGTTAGGGATAGTTAAGACATCAATGTTCATTGAGCATTAGGGTGTTTTATAAGACGAATTATTAAGCAGCATAATAAGTTTAAAAGAACTCGGGATTTTCGACCAGGCAGCGAGAGATTAGCACGAACTTGCTGCTTTCTTTTGATCTGTTGGATACCTCGGAGATCTACTAAACTTAATATGTTTTGCTTGGCAAAATCATCTTTAGTTAAACTCCTAAGGACTCACCAAGATATGACCTAGGGTTAGGTAGGTCGTCAAAATTTTACTTCCATGTCTCATATAAACTGCCTTAACATGTCTTTTTGAGTTTCAGGTGGCGGAACGAGAAGATTGGCCAGGTACGCTTTTACAATTTTCAACATTGTCTTTCTTGTACTTTCATAATGTACTCTTATATCTACAAACTTGCATGTCACCTTGCATGAAAACTAAAACTATCAGGATAGCCACAAAGTTAAAACCAAAACCAAAACCAAAATTAAAACTAAAATCAACCAAGATAAAATTCACCCCCCACAACATTCAAAATATAAAAAAACTCAAAATTTAATCACAATCATCACACAAAACTACAATTGCAATTAAATTAAGATGTCTCTATCAGATGATCGGGAATCCCTCGGAGGAGTTAACCTACGATTGCTAACAAGGCTTCCTATGATCTAAATGAAATTATGGAACTCATTAAGTTGAGTTTAGTAAGTTCATTTGTACTAAGTGAATCCAATAGAAAATAGTGATGCTAGAACGAGGGAACCATAGGATCCTAACCGGTGTCACGTTAATCAACTTTAACATCCCCCATAAAATTTAAAGAACTTCAAACATAAGGCCACCTGATTTGACATTATAAATTGACACACTTGGCAAAATCAAACTCGTCGCGGTGAGGAGCTTGGAGCTAGCATGGTGGGCAGCACAACCATCTTCAATAGCAAAACCTGTCTTCCTCAGCTAAACCAATCTTCCTTCCTTAGAATTAAACAACAAAGCCATAGAACTTCGAGGTTGCTTGCTTATGCAATGTAAATCCTCACCTTATTTTTAGGTCTTTGTATAGCTCTCCTATACAATATAAGCCCTAAATTATCTTAGGATTCTGAGGTTGTCATTTGTTACGACTTAAATCCTCATATCTTCCGGTTATTTGTGTGATCGTTTCACCCAAATGTAAGCCCTAAATAAGAAAATTGGCAGGATGAAACACCTAAATATTTCTCCTCAAAATTGAAGCCAAACATTAGGATAACTTGGGAAGTCACTTAGGTTCTCCTCTGAATCCATGACATCTCCTAGTTCCTGCTCCTTTGGACTCTACAACAAAATGTTCTAAATTTGAGCAGTCCCCTTTCACACCTCTACATCCGATCTCATTGAAAAGTCCTACCCTTTGAAACTCTTGAAGATAATATTTTCTGATTTTTATCGAGAGTCTTCTTAGGTGACATCGGTCATTTAAGATGTAATTAACTATAGAGGCTTGCCCTTATAGGAAGCATGTCTGAACCCAGCTTAATATAAACCATATTTAATTTTTTATATTAAATAGGGGAACTTGTCGGAAAATATAAAGATTTCACTGACAAAACAGATGTCATATATTCCTTAGTTTATTTGATCGAGTCTCATCCTCAAGTCTTGTGTTTATCCTTTGGGATAGATACCGGATTTGAGGTACAACGCTCTTTCATTTAAACTATGAAAAATATGGGGTCATTTTGACTTAGTATTTTTTTCTAAAACTAAATATGTATGTAAATTAAAACGTCCTTCTAAACCGAGCGACGAAATTTTGATTCCGGTGACCGACATCTTCTTACGGGCAACTCCTCAAACCACAAAATAACACCGTCAGTCCTATCACCCGAGTCAGTTCATTTTTCCAGAGACTAAATGCCAAAGAGGGTTTCTTCATTAATGAATTACTTAAATGAGAGACATGAAATTTTCCCTTGTTCGAAAAAAGAAATTTTAGAAGATGTTAGATCTGCCAGACGATCTCAAAAGTCAACCGAAGGTCTGCCTGCTCGTATTCCTATCTGGTTCTGCTTGGGAAGCAGAGTTGACATTGCTATTATCACCACAAATTCCACCACTACCAGGACCACAGGTCATCGACCGATTAAGTCAAGACTGGGTCCAAGAATTCTACCAAGCACACACCACAAAGACATTCCTAAAATTCTAAAGGAAAAGATGAAGAAATTACCCGATATTGCAGTCGGTCTGCACCATGAGGAGCAAACTTCTCCTCGACATCCCGATGTTTCCGGTAGGACACTCTGTCCTGATATGTCATTGTCAAAGGAAAAGGTGTGGAAATTTAAGGTTGTTGTACAAATGCAGTTCAGTAAGCCTGCAGGACAAGATCACAGAATGAAGTCAGGGTTCAAAGTATCTAACATTGTTGCAACATTTGCCAGGAAAATGGAAGAGCAAGAGGAGGAGGTCCAGTAGTGTCCTCTAGATCTTAGAACATTCAAAGAATTAATGATTGAAGAAAAAGTTGAAAAGCTCAGAGTTGACATTTCTGAGTTAGCTTAGGAACATGGAGCTCCATTGATGATGATGATGAAGACTTTGACTACAATGAATAGCTCGAAGAGGATTTCATGGAAGTCAATGTTATCAAAACTAGAGTTTGAACCTCTCGTTGAAGAGAATACCGTAGATGAGCAGCGTAGGGCTATCCTCCTAAGGGATGAGCAAGTCAGCCAACTAGAGAAAAGAATAGAAGAGATGGTCGCAGCCATGACTACTATGGCCACAATTCAAGGATAATCTCAACCCCCATAGTTAGCCTCTCCAGTGGTCAACCAACCGGAAATTAAACATTTCATGGATAAAGAAGAGAAGTTGCCACATCAAACAAAGATGAGCAATAAAAGAAGGATTCTCCACCGAACACCATACCAAAGAAAGAATTTACGCAAAT
Organism: Phalaenopsis hybrid cultivar; assembly: GCA_002079205.1. NCBI lineage: Eukaryota > Viridiplantae > Streptophyta > Magnoliopsida > Asparagales > Orchidaceae > Phalaenopsis > Phalaenopsis hybrid cultivar. The sequence continues at coordinate 89,749 of JXCR01108740.1, read as the reverse complement.
GGTTGAGCAAGTCTGGGAAGCCTTAACCCAATCTAAGGGTGGTGCATTGATTCTAAAGGGTAGACCCTATCCGGAGGAATTCAATGTCGTATGCTTCCCCAAGGGTTTTGTGGCCCCAAACATTAAAATATTTGATTGGACTGGAAATCCCAGAAAACATATAGCACACTACCGAGCCAGTTGTGGCAATGCAAGAAATATCAAAGCTTTACCGTCCAATAGTTCGTTAGCAGTTTGTCAGGGATCTTCTTTGACTGGTATGCTAATTTACCCATTGGTTCAGTGACAACTTTTTTTGAATTGGAACAAATATTTGTGAAAAGATTTACCGGAGTGCAACACCATGTCTCTATAGAAGAGCTCATGATGGAAAAAATAAAAGCCCAACGAGACTTTGGTGGATTACATTTTGACGTGGAGAAACCTTAGCATGAAGTGTGAACTTCAGCTAAAGAAACATCACATAATTAAGATTTTACTCAAAAGCATTAATGGCCCAGTAGCTTTCATGCTCAAGTGAATCACCATCAAATCCTTCGAAAAGCTACTTAGTAAAGCTAGCAGTTTTCAAGAAGAAATCAAACATATGGATTTACACGAGAAGTCCATGGTAACTAGAATGCTTACAAAGAAATCAAGAACAGTAGCGACTATCGATAAGGGAAAAAAACCAATGAAGATATATGCTGAAAAATTCTCATTAATCGTCATCACAACAGGCTCAGAAATAGAGCAGTCAGTCAAACCAGCGACTGCCTCAAGAAGGATCACCTTGAACAGGGAATAAGAGAATATCTCTGGTAGAATGACAAAAAATGGTATATTCTTTTAAAGATGAAGTCGTGTGTAAAATATTCAGAAGTCTGAGTTCAGACTACCCGATCCAAAAAAGCCCGAAGAACTCAACAAGAAGGATGAACCAAATTATTGCCCATACCACTAGTTACTCTGGAACACTATGGAAGAATATTTCATCTTTAGTGACTGGCTCAAGAAAAATATCAAAAAAAGGAATATAACAATCTTGCTATTGGAGGAAAAACATGGAATCGAATTGAACAAAAAAATAAGAGACACATTTTTGGCCTCTAGCGCCGACAGCGCCAATCTACACGGACCATGGTGCCGACCACGCCATTAGGAGCACTGACAGCACTGAGAACAGTTTGTACGGTTCAAAACATATTTAGGAGACTTTGGCGGGATTGCTCTTCAAAATAACTATCAATAGGTGTTTTTAAAAGCTTAAGAACTGCCTTGGATGACCAGAAACTTCCAAATTTTGAATTCCATGGATTCCAATTCCTGAAATACTTCAAGGTGTGGAGTTTTCAATAGAAGAAATTTTATCAGTTTTGACGCACAGAGATTATATGACAAAGTCATTACAAAAAAGAGACTTATCAAGGAGAGAGGCTTTGTCAATCATGGATTGAGTAATCCAAGTTCACAAATTGAGAAAATCATTGTACAGAGATGTTGGAAAGTTCTATGCTACACTACAACTACAGTTGTTGTATAAGCAGTAAAGGAAGTCTGTGCTAATTTACATGGAATTACCCAAGGAGTTGTCTTCATTGGAGGTAAGGTTGTACCATTTACTCTGTCTCGAATTAACGAATTGTGTATGATAGAAAAAGTTCCAATATGTCATTATACGTATTTCATCCCAACGTGAGATGTGATGTAAGATGTATATAACTTTCTGATGGATTAAAATGATAATTAGGAAATCAGAGATAAAGGATACCTTAGTTTTTCCACTTCACTATTTAATCCAATATCAAATTAATAGTATTTTTCACATCTGCAAAAATACTCCCTACCCTAAAGATTGGTAGAGTTACAAGAGAAAGTATCATTTTAAACTATTGCATTCTAATGGAAAAGCCCATTGATGTGGGATCAATTATTTTTTAAATCTAATATGGGTATTATTATGAATGGGTCAATATATGGACTGGGCATCCTTCAACAGTTTGTTTACTTTGCAGTCAATCTTGAGTGCCATATGAAAGTTGGGACAGAGTATTATTAGCTTAGGAACCTATGATTCCTGTTAATGATAATTAAATTTGGAGTGGAAATGAAGCATTAGATGTATCTTGGATCATGAGTCACATTCTTCAACATATGATCATAACTAGCAGGAATTAAGTGGGTGACAAAAGTAAGGAGCCATTTTTGGAACCACCAATTATTAACAAGATTTCTAGCATGTCTTTCCCACAACTTACCCCTTTCTAAGTGAAAGAGGAGCCCTAAAAACCCAAGTCAAAAAGACTAGCTTTTTGAATATTATCACCAAAGAATGTCATCTTGCAGATGTTTGGGACCTTGCCTCTAGATTTTTTAGCTGCATAAGAAATACTATTAAAATCACCCCCACCAGCCAAAGGGAATGCATATTTTCATTGATCTGATGAAGGCATCTCTAGAGCTCTCTTCTGCTTTTTTTTATGACAACCAACATAGATGAAAGTAGCAAAACCCAAATTACCATGGATTTGGAGGGAAATATTAATAAGCTGCGCGTGATCCAGTTGAATGGTCCATTTTATTTCCTTTCTACAGAAGAGCCAAATCTTGTTATTATTATTAGCATAATAAGAAAATCAGGAAACTTACTAGTAAAACTTTGAGGATTGTGCTGAACCATAAGTTCAAATATAGCAAAACACCAAAGCTTATGTTTCTTATTGAGGTATATCAATCTTTTTAAAGACTGAGTATGGAAAATGCCCTTGATATTCCAATAAGGTAGATTAATTATGAGGGGGTTTGATCTAGAGAGAGGGTTGAGATCTTGATCTGGTCCTTCCTCTAGAAGGGGAGGGTCCAATCTTTTTCTTGCCACCTGTGTCCATTGCATTTGACCCACCTTATAATTTCTAAACTTTAGAAACTTGTTTCTTTTTATTTTTAGTTTTCTATGTTTTCCACTCTTCCTCTAATAGAAGTTCCATGTCAGCAACTTTCCCTTTGTCAAGGAAATTCAAGACAAATTTAGCATTCATATTAACCTCCCCTAAAGTCTTACCTCCATTAGTAAGTGAGCCCTCAGAGGATTGGGGGTAATAATGTTAGTTTTTTTTTGTTCCTCCCTGATAAACAAGGGAGAGTTAGAGGATGGAGCATTAGAAACAAAAGGAATAGATGAACTTTTGGAAGTGCCCATAAGATTTTCACCAGGGTTATTAGAAGTGAGTTCCACAATCAGAGGAACACTTGGTTCCTGAACTGGAGGCATATTACCAACTTCCTTGTTATGAATAGTTTTCTTAGGGGGATGAAGCCTGAAACACCTATCCTTGGTGTACCCAAACATCTTACAGTGATGGACATAATATGATCTTTGCTCTAACATCACATCCTGCCAAAAGCCTTCATTTTCAAACCCAATCCAAACCATTTTTATTTCAGGTAGAGTGATGTCTCTTTCAATGAGGATACTTGTCAAGGCTGGTCTGGCTTTGTTAAAAGTTGGGGCATCCACTTTCAAAGGCCTGCCTAAAGCACAACCTATATTGAATAAAGCATTTAGATTAATGTATGGCAGAGGAAGTCCAGGCAATTTGAATCTAAGTGGAACCACAAGAGGCTCTTTGCTTGGGTCAAAATCTGGTGACCATTTCACAATCTTCATGTTATAGCCCACTATTTGAAGTGATTTCTTAGCAAATATTCTAGAATAGTCCCCCTCTCCTGATAGTTGGATAAGCAAGTCCCTTCCATCAAGTAATCCAATTTGCCAATCCCTTATGAAATTCAGTGAGACAAAAGCAATTCTCACTATTTCCATCTTTGGGTGTCCCAGCTGGAACTTACCCACCAAAGTGAGTTTAACTTTTACATTTAGATTCAATATTTTTTGTTGAGAGAAGAATATTGTTGGTTCCCCTTCCTTGGAGCCAAGGGGGTGAATGCAGGGACTAGCACCTTTGCCAACAGCAGTGTCATGGAAGGCTTGAGGAAATACTAAACTTTCAGGGTAAAGGAGGGTGTTTCAAAATCTTTCATTCAACCACAACATATGTTGCTTTGGACCACTGAGCATAAGTATCAACATCTAAAGGAGTGGCCATTAAGGTAGGGTAAAAGTAACTTCTGCTAGACAGAAACAATGAAATGCCTTAAAGCAAGAAATTCAAAACACAACCAAAGAAACCAAAGCCCGGGAAGGAGCAAGATCAACTCATCAACTTCCTATCTCTTGATAAAAAACCAAAGGTTGAAAGAAACAGCTACCAAGAAAGAAAAGGAGCCTAACTAGAAGACCAATAAGCAAATCCACTTCAGCTTTAATGGAACGGTAAACTCCACAGGGTTCCAAACCCAAGGAAAAATAAACCCGAAAAGGGAGTCCTTAAAACCTAAGCAAGGAGAATATCTTTAAGGATCAGAGTAGAGTCACAACCTTCCAACCAATAACTACAGCTCCTCATCCCGCTAGAAATCCTAAAAGAGCACCTTACTTAGCCACCACCATGACTTTTATGATATATATATAATGATNTATATATATATATATATATATATATATATATATATATGTATTCCAACAACAGCTTCTTGTGTCTCCCTCCTAGTTAAATCTAAAAAAGTTCAGTACAACATTATACAAGGAGTCACATCAGGGAAAGAAGATGAGAATAAAAAAGGAAGGCCTAATGAAAATTACAGTAATATCTAAAAGGGAAGAAATAGTCCCTGGTAGGCCCAAGAAGAGAAAGCACAGTAAGAAACTCCTGACAAAACTTAGTGGCCAACAAGTCTGAGGTAAGGTATGTGAAACTTGTCTTCCTTTAACAGATCAGTAAGATTCTAGGGTGGGTTAGTAGAAATAGCGACCAATTAGGAGTCTGCACCATTAGTGGCTAGGTAGTTTGTTGGTCTATTACCCTCTCTGTAATTAAAGAAGTAATTGACTCTTATCTCCTTAGTGAGATGTCCCATCTTTGTAATCCCTTGTTGAATGTGCCATGGGGGGAGGCTTTGCCGGTCATATATTCTAATAGCTGTGAGGAATCCACCTCAGCTTAGAGTAGTGTCCATTTGTTAATAGCAACCATCTTAATGGCCCAATATAGTGCAGCAGTCTCTGCTTCAATAACTTCTTCCACAATTATTAGGATTTGAAAAACATCCTGCATCTTCATTTATGATCACTAAACACCCCCCAATGCCAGCGGTGTTAGCAGAGAAACTTCTATCTGTGTTGACTTTTAAGAAAGGGTGTTGATGTTTATCCCAATAAACCTTAATCACCTTGCTGCACTTATGCTCCTTGATTTTTCTAATCTTCAAGATATTGGAGAAGTTTTTCCAAAGAATCAGCTTCCATATGTAAGCAAGGCAATTTGCCACCACCTGTACTGTAGTTACATTAGTGTATTCATGTTTGAATATATTTCTAGCAGTCCATATAAACAAAGCACTGATAAAAGGAATTATTCTAATATTAAGCCCTTTCCACTCAATCCAGCACTTCTTCAACTGCTCCCATCCCAGGTTGATAGCTTTGATGTGGAAGTTAGTTAGGAAAGAGTCGAAAACCTTCCTAGAGAAAATCATTGGAAAAAAAAAGTGCATAGAGGTCTCCTCTTCATTCTTACAAAGTTGGCATTTAGAGGGTCCCTTCAATCCTTTTTATTTGATTATGTCATCAGTTGGTGTTATATTTTTAAAACTCTTCAAGAGAAGAAAGCTATAGAAGGAGTCACGAATTTGTTCCACAGTTTCTCACCCCAATAAGTTCTCTCCTAGGTAAAAAGCTAGTTATAGATTTCTTTGGTCACACTTTGAATAGAGTTAGTATTAAGGGCCACTCTATCTTTTTTCTTTCTGTCAAATTGAATTTTGGAGACATATCTCACATAATGTTTATTTAGCAAAGTTTGAAGTGCCTCCTAAGACCATCTCTGACCTTCCCAACAATCCTTCACCATCAGATTCTTGTCTTGCTTTTCATACAAGAGTTCAATGATGTCCTCTGGACACCATTTGTCCAGCCAAAATTTAATATTTCCTTGGCCCAACTCCCATGTATAAAGACTTTTAGCTTCCTCCTTCACTTTCAGCATCTGTTTCCAGATCCTGGAATCTCCAAGTTTGGCCCCCACCACGTTAGGGTGTTCAGTTCTACAATATTTGGAGTACATGAATTTTGCCCAGAGATCATCATTCTTCCTGAACTTCAACCAAAATTTGCATATGCTGATGTGCTATAGCTGTTGGAGCCCCTTGAACCCCAAACCCCAAGCATATAAAGGTTTAGCCACTTTCTGGCAGCTGGCCCAAATCAATTTTTTCCTTTTCCAGACCACAAGAACCTGTTTAATGCTCTTTCCATCATCAGCTGAGTGCTTTTTTTCATCACAACTACTTAATGGGTGTACATGGGGAAGGTGGTGAGAAATCTCTTCAGCAAGGTTATTCTGCCCCCATGGGACAGAAAAGTGTTTGCCCAGCCTTGAAGAGTGGCAGTTATTTTATCCATAATCTCATCAAATTGTATTTGTTTATTTCTTCCCTTGTTTAAATAAAGCCCCAAGTACTTGAAAGGAGTGTTAATAAAAGTGAATCCATTAAGCTCTAGTGTCCACTATCTGCAAGCAGTGGAAGCTCTCTTCTTGAAGAGGATATGATATTTTTGTTTATTCACTTCAAGTTCTGAGGTGTTTTGGAATTTTAGAATACATTCATAAGGAGTTTTAATAGCATTTTTCTTGGCTCTAGAGAATATCAAGATGTCATCAGCATAAATGAGATGGCTAATATCATGTTTTGATCTGTTGTGATAGATGTTGTAATATTTTCTGGTACCAGTTTTGTCTATAAGTTTGGACAAATAATCTAGTGCAAGGATAAAAATGGTTGGAGATAAGGGGTCTCCTTGTCTCAGCCCCCTGTTGGCCTTGAAGAAGCCATGTGTTTTTCCATTTATCAAAATAGTGTTGGCATTTCCTGCTAACCACCTTTGAATAGTTTCGCAGGAACCATTTGTGAAGCCTCTGGCATTAAATATCTACATGATGATACTCCAATTGATCATGTCATATGCCTTCTTCAGATCCAATTTGAAAATTTTATTGCCCCCCCACAAGGTTTTTCTAAATCCAATATAAGTTCTTGAGCAATCAGCACATTGTCTCCTATGCTTCTCCCCTTCACAAAAACATCTTGTTAGGAACTAATAAGATGGTGGAGAATTGGTTATATTCTCATCACTAGGATTTTGCTTATGATGTTGCTCATAACACTAGTAAGGCTGATGGTTTTGAATTGAATCCAATGTTCTTTTAGGGAGGATTTTGGAATGAAAATAATGGTAGCAGTGCTAAAGTAATCAGGTAGATGATTGCACTTAAAGTAGTGTTGTATAGCATCAATGACCTCATCTTTAATGACCTCCCATATCTTCTTGTAGAAATCAGCAGTGAACCCATCAGGGCCAACTGCTTTGCCACTATCAATAGAGTAAAGAGCCTTTTAATTCTTCTCCTCGTCAGGGGTCTCAACAAGGTTGATTTTGGAGGAAAATTCCTTGTCAGCTTGGAACAAATCAGACTCCACATGTTGCCTTTCAGATAATCTACACTGCATAAGCCCTTGACAGTAGGCCGCAGCACTATCAGCAATCCTTATGCCATCTCTAATCCAGTTACCCTAATTGATTCTAATAGAGTGGATAGTGTTGCATTTTCTTTGGTACTTAATGCAAGCATTATAAAATTTAGTATTTCTGTCTCCACCAGTGAACTTGATTTTAGCTGCCTTTAGTTTGAGGAATTTCTTTTACCACTCCACATCTGTTAGCAACCTCTCATTGGCTTCCAAAAGGGAGGTCTCATCCACTTGTCTCATATGGTGTTCTTTCTCCAGAAGGTTCAGTTCTTTCTCTGCCTATTTCACCCTCTTAAGAATGTTCCCAACAGTGTCCCAATTCCACTTGTTTAGAGCCTTGGCAGTCTTTTTTTACAAATTTCACAGCTTGATTGGAGGGTTTGGGTGATCACAGTCCTTCCAATTCTCCTTCACAATCTATACGAACTCCTTGTGGCTAGACCAAACATTAAGATACCTGAAAGGGGTCTGGTGTTATGTTTGTTGGTAGAGAGGGATATCAGCATAGGTCTGTGATCAGACCCAACCTGACTTAGGTGGGTGATAGTTGTTTGCAAGTAGTTCTTAATCCAGCTATCATTGGCTAACATTCTATCTGTCCTCTCCCAAATTTTTCCCCTTCTCTAAGTAAATTCAAGACCATTGAAACCTATATCAAAAAGCCCTGCATTGTTAATATTATCATTGAATTCAGTCATGTTCTTCAGGGATGGATTTCTAACTCCCTTCTTTTTTGTTGGAGATGCAATGCAATTAAAGTACCCTCCTACAATCCAGGCAGTATCAGTCAAGCTCTTGATTTGATGAATTTCCTTCCAAAGCTCATGTCTAGCCATTTTTTAGTTGCCAGCATATACAAAAGTGGCATAGCCAACCTTGTTAGCTATGTTAAAAGAGTATTCATAAGTTATGAGTAGTTGAGCAGTACCTTACAATTCATCTCATTTTTGCAAAGAATATAGATCATGTTATTTAGGTTATAGAAAAAAGAAAATCTTGGGAAGGCTTTAGCATACTTTTGGTGGTTATGTTGGACCAGAGGTTCAAGAATAACCAAGCACCAACATTTATATTTTCTATTTAAATATTTTAATCTTTTAAAAGAAAGGGGGTCATCAATCCCCCTTATATTCCAACAAAGCAGATTAATCATCTTGTTGGGGTGGGTAGAAGGAGGGTTGGGACCTTGATCTTGTCCTTCCCCAAGATGTTTGGGAGTTGTTCTTCCTTGGATCTTTCTGATGTTCTTCATTGTTTATACTAAGGTATTTTATGACTTTCTTTTTATTTTTTTTCTTCTGTGCTTGACATTCAGTTTCCATTGTTTGTTGGATCTCTAATATCATTTGCTCTGAAGGTATGATGTCCTCCGTTTCCTTTCTTGTTAGCTCATCTTCAACTATTTTGTTTTTTGAGGACTGTCCCAGAGTTTCTGTCTGTTTGTTTGAATGAGGTTTAACACAATTTACCCCCTCCAAGTCATTTTTTGGTGTGTTGTCATATTTCTGAATTCTTCCATCATTCTCAATTAGAGTTGCCTATATAAAAGACCCAGCAGGTTGGGTTGTTCCATCTTGTACAAGTAGATTTTCTTGTTGTATGTCAGAGGGATTTTCTATTTATTTAGTTTGTTTTGTGCCCATTCTTCCTTGTTATATTCCACCTTCAGAAGTCTGATTGGGTTCCCTCACCTCAATAGCTTTGGAATGTAAGTTATTTTGTAGTCTCTTGGTGGGAGGATGTAATCTTTAACATCTCTCCAGAGTGTGACCAAACATTTTGTAATGTTGACAGTAACAAGGCTTTTGTTCTGTGACAACCTCCTTCTAAAATCCCTCAGATTCATCACCTATCCACACTCTTTTTAGCTTAGGAAGAGTGATGTTCCTTTCTATGAGAATTATTGCACTTGTTGGCCTTTCCTTGTTGTAGGTAGGTGCATCCACCTTGAGAGGAGTACCTATAGCACTCTCAATATTAAATAAAGCATTAAGATTGAATAGATGAAGAGGGAGGCCTGGTAATTTTAGCCAAATTGGGACCACAGGTGGCTCCTTGGTAGGATCAAAATCAGGAGTCCATTTAAGGATTTTCATATCAGCTTTAGCAATTTTGATGGACTGTTTAGCAAAGACTCTAGCATAGTCTTCCTATGTGGTTAATTGGAATAGAAGATGCCTCCCATCAAGTAAGCCCAACTTCCATGAGCTAATAAACTACAGGGAATCAACGAATCCTCTCACCAGCCCCATTTAAGGGTGTCCTAGACAAAATTTTCCAATCCGAGTGAACTGACCTCTTTATTTAGTGTGTTGAGTTCTTCAGCTGAGAAAAAAATGGCAGATTCTCCTTCTGTGAGTCCAACAGGATGAATGCAGGGTGAAGAACCTTTCCCTACAGCAGTATCATGAAACACTTGTAGAAAAACAAATTTTTCCATGTCTTGTAAAGTATTCACATTTTTTCTAACCACTCCAGCAGTAGGGGATGCCATGAGGAAGTGTTCTACCCATTGAGCATCAAAACTCAAAAAAAGCCAATGGAACAGTAAACCAGAAAAAGCTTGAGTCCGGGTAAGGAAAAGCTCCCCAAGCCCCCAACAAGCCCAAAACATTGAGTCACCACAGAAGGACCAAACATCAGTGACAAGGAAACCACAGAAAATAGTGACAATCAATGGAACAGCAACTTCAAATTTGAGAAGCCAAAATCCGGGAAAGCAGAAAGCTTGTAGAAAAGCTCTCCAAAAGCAAGAAATTCCTTTTAGGCCACTCCCACACCAACACCAGACAGCCAAACAGGTCCTCCTTCGGAGAGCAGCCG
>JXCR01108740.1:42069-55055 GCA_002079205.1 Phalaenopsis hybrid cultivar | reverse complement strand
TTGTGGGGTTGCCCGTAAGAAGTTGTCGGTCGCTGGAATCGAAATCCCGTCACCCGCTTTGGAAGGACATTGAAGTATGAAATCAAACTGACCCCATAATTTTCATAGTTTAAAATGAAAGAGCACTGTACCTCAAATCCTGTATCTATCCCGAAGGATAAACACAAGACTTGAGGATGAGGCTCGATCAAAATAAACTAAGGAAAGCATGACGTTCGTTTGGTCTGCTAAACCTTTGTATTTGCCGACAAGTTCCCCTATTTAATATAAAAGGTTAAATAGGGTTTATATTAAGCTGGGTTCAGACATGCTTCCTATAAGGGCAAGCCCCTATAGTTAATTACATCTTAAATGACCAAAGTCACTTAAGAAGACTCTCAATAAAAATCAAGAAAAATTATCCTTAAGGAATTTCAAAGGGAAGGACTANAAACCACACTGACTTCCCAAGCTATCCTAATGTTTGGCTTCAGTTTCGAGGAGAAATATTTAGGTGTTTCATTCCGCCAATTTTATTTGTTAGGGCTTACATTCGTGTGAAATGATGACACAAATAGCTTGGAAGATCTGAGGGTTTAGGTCGTCACAAACGACAACCTTGGAATCCTAAGACAAGTTAGGGCTTATATTGTATAGCAGGGCTATGTAAAGGCTTAAAGATAAGGTGAGGATTTACGTTGCATAAGCAAGCAACCTTGAAGTCATATGGCTTTTTTGTTTAAGTCTAAGGAAGGAAGATTGATTTAGCTGGAGAAGAAAGGTTTTGCTGTTGAAGATGGCCGTGCTGCCCACCAAGCTAGCTCCAAGCTCCTTGCCACGACAAGTTTGAGTTATCTAGTGTGTCAAGTTATAATATCAAATCAGGTGGCCCTATGGTTGAAGTTCTTAAAATTTTATAAGGGCATACTAAAGTTGATTAGAGCGACACCAGTTAGAATCCTACGGTTCCCTTCCGGCATCACTATTTTCTATTGGATTCACTTAGTCCAAATGAACTTACTAAACCCAACTTAATTAGTTACATAATTTCATTTAAACTTTGGAAAGCTTCGTTAGCAACCGTAGGTTATCTCCTCCAAGAGATTCCCGATCATCCGATAGAGACATCTTATTTTAGCTGAAGTTGTGGTTTTATGTGATATTTGTATTAAAATTTTGAGTTGTTTTATATTTTGAATGTTGTGGCGGTGAATTTTATCTTGATTGATTTTAATTTTTGTTTTGCTTGAGTTGTTTTATATTTTGAATGTTGTGGCGGTGAATTTTATCTTGGTTGATTTTTAATTTGGCTTTTGATTATGGTTATGGTTAACATGCAATTTTATGTAGGTAAATACAAACATGAAACATGTAAGGAAGAGGCAGAAGAAAAACGGTACTATAAACTGTAAAAGTGTACCTGGCGAGTCTTCTCATTCCACCACCTAAAACTTGAAAATGCATGTGAGGGCATTCATGAAGAGCAGGAAAAGTAGAGTTCTGGGGGTTTTTTTCTAACTCTATGTCATATTTTGGTTTAATTAAAGATGATTCCATTGAGCAGAGAATATTAAGTTTAATATGCCTCTGAGGTATCCAACAAGTTAGGAGGGGGGAGCAGGTCCATGCCTCCCTCTCACCAACTAGTGAAAACCCTCGAGTCCATTTAAACTTATTATGTTGCTTAATGGTTCATCCTATAAATACCCTTACTCAGTGAACATTGATGTCTCAATTATCCCTAAGAAAGGGGTAATTATCATTTGTTATTTAAATTAAGAATTATGTGGATGAAGGCCCTTAAAAGGGCAAGTTAATGTAATTTCAACGCTTAACCAAATTTTAATCCTAATTGAGCTTAGTGGTGTTTCAAGGATGTTTGATTTTGTTCATTTCTCTAATCATTGTTTAATCAATTTTTGACTTAGCCTAAGTCACCACTAAANGAGAATGGTTTCTACCAATTAACCCCTTTGTATTTCAAGCATCAAATAAATTGATTAAGATCAGAGGTTACCAATTTTCCCTCCTTGAATTAAGCCTAAATGTTAATTAAGGCAAAAATTCCAAAATTACACATTTGCCCCTAAGTTTCTAATACTTCATAATTTATCAAATTCAATTCAAATGACTTTAAAATTTTTACTTCACCTCATTCATGGGTCAATTGAGACATCAGAGATGGAAATGTGATTTTTCAAGATTTTAATTTAATTTATATATTTATTTTCATGCAAAAATAGGATTTTTCAAAGAAAATTCCTAACTTGACCAAGGTAAATTCTAATTTTCATGCAAAAATAGGATTTTTCAAAGAAAATTCCTAACTTGACCAAGGTAAATTATAATCCCTAACAATTTGCACAGGAGGTAGACCTAGGCAAGAGAAGCCTTTGGATCAAATTTCACAATTTGAGTTATTAGAATTATTTTAAGTTCTGGGTCATTTAATAAAAATAAAATATTTTAAATGGTTAAAATTAGGTTTTATATTTTTGAAAAACCTCCCTAAAATCAGAAAACTCAGAGGAACAAATTTTATATTTTTTTAATTTTTCTTTGATTTATTGGAATTATTTTTGTGAAAACTCATTTTTAGCCTTTTAAAAAATTTTATTTTAGGCTTTGAAAATAATTATCTTTATTTAGAAAATCAGGAAAAATATTCTAATTATTCCTAAGTGATTAGAAAATAATTTAGAACATTTCTATGAATTTTATTATTTTTATGATTTTTATGAATTTTTAATTATTTAAATATTTAGAATAGGCTAAAAATCAAAATTTTATCTTAAATATCATTTTTTTTAGAAAATACCTCTGATCACAGAGAACTCAAAAAACTAAGTTTCATATATTTTTGAGTTATATTTTGATTTTTAAAAAATCATTTAAGTGTTAAGAGTGGTATTTATCTTTAAAAATCAATTTAAGTTATCAAATGAACTCAAAGTATTTTGAAACTTTTATGATGTGTTCTCTGGATCATAAATCACAGTAGAGATCATGAATCAAGTCATTTAAATGTTTATATTTTTCAAAATTAATTATCATAGTGATTTAGTATTTGGAAAATTTAAGGATGTTTTAAATGACTTGACCCATGAAATTATTTTCAAAGGTTTCTCTGGTCATGGTAGACCTTCAAAAATTTTCTTGGGATTTAATAACCAATATGCTAATTTCCATGATTATTTTAAGGAAATAATGTAAAATAACTTGAAAAAACTGGATCTCTATATAGGAACCTCCTCTGACTTTGAAAAAAAATCAGAGCATATTCCCCCTTACAGAGGCTACAACATGTTAAAATTTCAAGCCAAATGATGAAATCAGAGAATGTCCCCCCTTATAGAGGCTACAATATGTCAAAATTCCAAGCCAAGGTGATGTGATAATACGCATGGAGAATCAAATGATTCCAAATAGTGTTTAATTAATTAAAAATATTTTATGCATCAAATAGATTTGAAAATTATTCCCCATTATTCTCCTCTGTTTACTGAGCAAGAGGGTATTTTTATTTTATTTTTATGATTTTTCTACACAAAGTTATGGGTTTTCTAGGTTAAGGGTATTTTAAAAAATAGGAAAAAGCCCTATTTATTTATTTAAACAGCGCGTGCTGACTAGATCATAGGCAGCTCCAAAGGCATGCGCGGCGCGCTCTCGTTGGACGTCATCGTCCACGTAGCTGCTGACTCGACCCGCTGTTTATGTCCCGAAGCGCTGTCCGACTCGATCTCCCCCGTCCATGTGATACACACTCGATCAGATGGCTCCCCGTCATCGTCCCTGATAGAATGATCCCGTGCCCGTCCACACTAAAACCTTAAGATCTCGGCCTAGAGTTAACCAAATCACTTCGGGTTTGATCCTATGGACTCGTCTAAGTGAGACGAACACATCCATACGGCTAAGGTACCATAAAATCAAGCTTAAGTAAATGGAGAATCAAAATAAGCTCAGGAGGAGGAGGAGTTTTATACCTTTGCTCTGAGAAGGGAGGCTTCGATCAGAGGTGCTCGGCACATTTGTTGGGGTCCAAGGAGACTAGGGGTTGACTCCCTGGTCTTGGTGTAAAGCCTAGGTATGAATTCGACCAAGCTCGATTTCAGGTGTTGGTATAAAGAAATTAAAGTTTGGTGGAGTGTGGAGGTGTATTGGGCTCTGTCCTGGTTTCCGGCAGGGTTTCGAGCTCAAAATTGGGCTCTGGCAATGGTGGAGGTGTATTGGGTTCTGTCCTGGTTTCCGGCAGGATTTCAAGCTCAAAATTGAGCTCCGACAATGAGAATGGGTGAGGGAAAATGGTTAGGATGCACTGAGGGGATCTTAGGGAAGCTCTGTGTGAAGTTTGGAGAGGCCTTGCTGAGAAAAATTTAGCACACCTCCCATGGCCGTGGGAGGTGAGTTTTTATAAAAATGGCCATGGGGTGGCTCTCAGGGCATAAGTTTGGGTGCATTGTGGTGCTTAGGTGGAGGGCAGAGAAGCTCCATAGTTTGACTTGGATGAGCTGGCCTCTAGGTTTGATTTGGGTGAGGTGCCATGGGAGTGACTCTTGGTTTTGGGCTTTTCCGGCCATTATGCTGGCCGATCGGCCCAGGGGGAGGTGGCTAGGAGCTCAGGGAACCCAGAGGAATCCATCACAGCAATTTAATGCATGGAGGTGGCTAGGAGCTCAGGGAACCCAGAGGAATCCATCATAGCAATTTAATGCAAATGTGTTTGGATTTGGGGTGGCTAGGAGCTCAGGGAACCCAGAGGAATCCATCACAACAATTTAATGCAAATGTACTTGATTTGGGTGAGGTGCCATGAGAGTGGCTCTTGGTTTTGGGCTTTTCTGACCACTAAACTTGCCGGCTGTCCAGGGGTAGGTGGGCTAGGAGCTCAGGGAACCCAGAGGAATCCATCACAACAATTTAATGCAAATGTGCTTTGATTTGGCAAAGATATCTTAAGCATGTAGATTTGGCAAAGATATCTTAAGCATGTGCATTTTTGGAAATAAGATCCCTTAATTTGGGGGACCCTTGGTCCATGTCTTCAGTTAGGTGATTTCATGATGTTTGGACTGGTCACTAAGTCCAACTAATGGATGTGGTGGAGTTAATTTTGGTGGCTTTATGGTGGTTAGTCACGTTTAGTGTATGGGTCCAAGTGGGTGCAAATGACCAAAATTTAGGTTTGGGCTAGGTTAGCCATGTCAATTGGCTTAATTAATTGTTGCATTGGGTGTAGATGATCATAAGGAACAACTTTGGTGAAGGATGGAAGTGGTTTTGAGTCCAATTGAAGGGCCAATTTGAAGGAATTTTGAACTTTAATCAATTTGGACATGTTGAGCTAGGTTGGTTTTGAGTCCAATTGAAGGGCTAATTTGAGGGATATTTGAACTTTAATCAATTTGGTCATGTTGGGCTAGGCTTGGCTGTTAGCCTTGGGCTAAGTCCAAATTGATTGTTGTAAATGGTCAATAGGGACCTCATGAAGAGGTTTCAACATGAATTTTATGCCAATTTTGAGGTTAAGGCAATCAATTGGGTGAAATTTAGGGACTTAGCCAATTTGGGGCTAAATTTGGGAATTTTGGATTTAGGCCAAAATCAAATGTATTTGAGGCTTCACCAAGGCCAATTGATGGTTGATTTTTATGTATAGGACTGTTATTAAGATTTTTCAACATTAATTGAGGCCAATTGACTAGGCTATGGGTTCAATTTGGTTAGATTAGGTCATGTGGTCAAAATTAGGGTTTTGACCCAAATCAGAATTGGGTTCAAATCATGGACCAATTGAGCTTGGATTTGGTTATGTTTGTTCTTATCAAAAGTGAATTTGAGTTTAGTATTGGAATTGGGGTCAATTGAGACCCAATTGATGGACATTTGAGTTGGATTTGGGGAAATTTGGGTCTTTAAAGGGCAATTTGGGGATTTTGGTTAAAGATGGTCAAATTGGCCAAATTGGGTTATGTGGTAGTTGAGAGAAATGAAATTAGGAATATTTGGAATTTATTGNATTTGAGTTCAGGGTTGTGAGTGATTGTGAGTGTAGAGAATGCCTTAGCTCTAGACCAACACCCAGGGTCAAACCTAAGGTCCAGCAATCCTAAGGATGACTCATCTTGAGTTTCCCCCACAGTGACCCCACCTACTAAGTGTTTTGAGGTTAGGACCATATGTGGAACTTCAAGTTGAGTTAAGAAGGGTTTGGAATTTCTAGTGGTGAGGGTTCCATGTCTAGTTTTCTAGGAATAGTCAACAAGAAAAGTCTTATGGCTAGACACTAGGCTACTAAAGAGGAAAAACTAAACCTCAACCAAAATTGAGGTCAACACTACCTCCTACCAAAATCCATCTGCTTCATCACCAATCAACACTCTTTTTAGCTCAGGCAATGTGATATTCCTTTCTATTAATATTTTTGAACTTGCTGGTCTTGCTTTGTTTTAAGTGGGTGCATCTACTTTGAGAGGAGTGCCAATTGCACTTCCTATGTTAAAAAGGGCATTTAGATTAAACAGGTGAAGTGGAAGGCCTAGTAATTTGAACAAGATTGGTACCACTGGTGGTTCCTTGGAAGGGTCAAAATCAGGTGTCCATTTGAGTATTATCATATCAGCTCCAGCAATTCTAATTATCTATTTCGCAAAGACTCTAGAAGAATTATCTTCTATGGTGAGTTATATTAGGAGGTGTCTTCCATCAAGTAATCCCAGCTTCCATGAGCCTATAAACTGTAGTAAGTCAAAAAAACCTCTCACTAGCTCCATTTTAGGGTGTCCCAAGCTAAATTTGCCAATTAGAGTGAATTGAACTTCCTTGTTCAGATTGTTTAATTCTTGGTTTGAGAAAAAGACTGAAGTTCCCCCTTCCTTAAGTCCAATAGGGTGAATGCAAGGTGAAGTACCTTTTCCTACAGCTGTGTCATGAAACTCTTGTGGGAACACACGTTTTTCCATATCGTGCACTGTATCCATGTTTTTTCCAACCACACTAGCATAAGTGGCACAAGTCCACTATGCATTAGTTTTTCAAGTCAATAGGGGATGCAATATTAAAAATTACACTGCATCAAAAAAACCAGGGCCAAGAGTTGGGAAACCTTGAGCCCGGGTGAGTAATAAACAATTCACTAGGTTCTCAAATAAGTTCCAAGCTACTTGGGTCACCCCTCAAAAGCTCACTTCAGACCAGCAACTTCAGAAGACTACAAACTTCAATGAAACAATAACTTATTGATTTTAAGACCCCTAGCCTGGGAAGGCTAAAAAATCACTCCAAGAGATAGAAAAGGCTTAGAATACCTCTCCCACACTGCCCCAAAATGGGTCTTCCTCAGAGAGCAGCCACCAAGTTCCATCCTCCTCGCAGAAACCATAGCAGANATATATATATATATATATATATATGGGTTGCCTCCCACAAAGCGCTTGGTTTAACGTCGTCAGCCCGATGTACTATTTGTTTAGTTGGGCTGAATTAACATTAAAACTTCTTTAAATTGTGGTGTCTGTCCTTCATAATAATGTTTCAATCGATGCTCATTAACTTTAAATATTTTTCCAGTTTTAGGCTCCTTAATAACAATAGTAACATAATGATATACTTTAATCACTTTTAATGGTCCTAAGCATCTGGATTTCAGTTTTCCTGAAATAATTTCAATCTTGTATTATATAGTAGAACTTCTTGTCCAAGTTCTTCGTTATTTTTAATAATCCTCAGATCATACTATGTTTTCATTTTTTTTCTTTATAGATTTTTGCATTATCATATGCTTCGTTTCTGATCTCCTCAAGTTCATTGAGTTATAATAATCTTTTCTCACCAACATCTTTTAGATTAAAATTAAATTCCTTAATAGCCCAAAATGATTTATGCTCCAATTTTATTGGTAAGTGGCATGTTTTTCCAAAAATAAGTATATATGGGGACATTCCTATAGGAGTCTTATAAGCAGTTCTATGTGCCCACAATGCAGTATCTAATCTAGTAGACCAATCCAATTTATAAGGATTTACAACTTTTTGTAAAATTCATTTTATTACGCGATTTGATATTTCTGCTAGCTTGCTTGTCTGATAATTATAAGCTGTAGAGAATCTATGCATAATATCATGTTTTTTTATCAATTTCTCAATTCTCTTATTTCTAAAATGGGATCCTCCATCTGCAACAATTACTCTCGGCATTCTGTATCTTGTAAGAATATTTTATTTAAAAATTTAGAAACACTCTGAGCATCACATTTACGTACAACAATAGCTTTATCTTGTAAAAATATTCTTAATTAAAAATTTAGAAACACTCCGAGCATCACATCTAGGTATAGCAATAGCTTCAATCCATTTGGACATTTAATCAACACAAGTAATATATATAAATTTCCAAATGAAGGCATAAATGGTCCCATAAAATCTAATCCCTACACATAAAAAATTCAACTTCTCAATGTGTAATTTAGAGGCATTTCATTTCTTCTAGAAATATTTCCTACTCGCTGACATCGATAGCATGTTTTAATATATTCATTAACATATATAAAAAGAGCAGGCCAATAAAATCCAACTTGCAAAATTTATAAGCAATTCTCTTTGTCCCAAAACGTCCTCCAAATTCAGAATTTGACCTTTCAATTATTTGTTGAGTTTCTTCATAAGGCACACACCTTCTAATAATTAGATCTTTACATTGTTTATATAAATACAGGTCATCCCAAAAATAGAATTTTGAATCATATATAAATTTCCTTAATTGTTAATTCTTATTATCTTGTAGTAGAATATCACTTACAATATAATTTACTATATCGACATACTACGATGTATCTATTTCATCAATATATATAATTGTTCATCTGGGAAAGTTTCTAAAATTTCATTTGCAAAATTAGTTAGTAATTTTTTTTCTAGTCTGGATAAATTATTAGCTATTTGATTATCATTACCCTTTCTATCAATTACAGTAAAATAAAACTCTTGCAAAAAAAGTATCCTTCTAATTAACCTTTGTTTAGCATCTTTCTTTTGCATTAAGCAGTTCATAACAGAATGATCTGTATGCACTATACATTTAGTTCTAATTAAGTAAGGTCTAAATTTATCAAAGACATAAGCAATAACTAATAACTCTCTTTCAGTAGTAGTGTAGTTAATTTGAGCATCCTTTAGCGTTTTACTAGCATAATATATTACTTTAAAAACTCTGTTGTGTCTTTGTCCGAAAAGAGCTACAATGGCATAATCACTAGCATCACACAATATTTCAAATAGTTTCTCCCAATCTGGTGGGACTATTATACAAGTAGTGATTAATTTTTCTTTCAATAATTCATTTTTTGTATGCATTCCTCATTAAATTCAAATTTTGTATCTTTTTTAAAAATTTGGCATAATAGCTTAGTTATTTTTGAAAAAAAATTTTATGTAATGCCTGTAGAAACCAGCATGTCCTAGAAAACTTCTTACCCCTCTGACTGTAGTTGGTGGTGGTAAATTTTCAACAACTTGATTTTTCTTAGGATCTACTCACCCCTCGGGACAATTCCTCCTACAACCATTTAACATTTTTCCCAATTTAGTACTAGGTTGATTTTTTCACATAATTCTAGAACTTTTTAAAAGTTATTTAAACATAATTCAAATGAAGCCCAGAACACAAAGAATCATCCATAAATACTTCCATTCCATGTTCAATCAAACTACTAAATATTGACATCATACATCTTGAAATGTTGCAGGTGCATTGCATAGTCCAAAAGGCTTTCTATGAAAAGCAAATGTTCCATAAGGGCTTGTAAATGTTGTCTTGTCTTGATCCTTAAGAGCAACTGGGATTTAATGATAACCAATATTTCCATCTAAAAAGTAGTAATATTTGTTTCCAGCCAATCTATCCAACATTTGGTCTAGAAAGGAAAGGAAAGTGAGCTTTCCTGTTGGTCGGGTTTAATTTTCTATATTCTATATAGATTCTCCAACCAGCAACTTGTCTTATTAGAATTAATTCATTTTTCTCATTTACTTCAACGGTCACTCCTTTCTTTGGAACACAGTGAATTGTACTTACCGAAGCACTGCCTGAAATATGATATATAATTCCAGCATCTGATCATTTTAAAATTTCTTTTTTAACGACTTCTTCTATTAGTGGGTTTAATCTTCTCTGAGGATCAGCTTTAGGTTCTTATTGTTCAACTAATAAAATTCTGTGAATATAAATTGAAGGCTTAATTCCTTTAATATCTGCTAAAGTCCATCCAAAAGCTTTTTAATATCTTTTTAACATTTCTATTAATTTTTGTTCTTAAATTTTAGTTAACTCAGAAGATACAATAACAAGCAATGTAGATGAATCTCCTAAAAACATATAATTTAAATGATCAGGTAGTACTTTCAGTTCAAGCTCAGGTGGTTTAATATTTGAAGGAATAAGATTTTTATAATCATTTTCCAGCAAATCTAAAGTTTCAAATTTGTCCTGAGTATAATCTAAATTTTCTTCTTTTATTTCATTCTTATTCTAACTAAATTCTTCTTGCTTTAATCTTTCTTCAAACTCTTTCTTAAATTACTCATTACTTAGATCAGTGACTTCCATCCTAAAACATTCATCGTCTTTTTCTATAGTAGGGTATTTCATAACTTTTGCAATATTAAATGTTACTTGTTGATCAATAACTCTCATTATTAATTCTCCTTCTTTAAGATCTATCATAGCTCTCCCTATTGCAAGAAATGGTCTTCCAAATTAATAAGAATCTCTTTATCTTCCTCCATATCTAATACTATAAAGTCTACAGGTAAAATAAATTTATCCACTTTTACTAATACATCTTCTATAACTCTTTTAAGATAAGTTATTGATCGATCAGCTAACTGAAGAGTTACAGTAGTAAGGGAAATCTCTCCTAAATCTAAACGTTTAAAAATTGATAGAGGCATAAGATTGATACTCGCTGCTAAATCACATAAGGCTTTTCCATAAAACTTTTCACCAATTGTACATGGTATAGTAAAACTACCAAGATCTTTTAATTTTTCAAGAATAATTTTCTGAATAATAGCGCTACACTCTTCACTAAGTGCAATTGCCTAATGATCTGCAAACTTCTTCTTCTTGTTTAGTATATCTTTCATAAATTTCACATAACTTGGAATTTGTTCCAAAGCCTCAATGAAAGGAATGTTTATCATTAATTTTTTAAGGATTTCAAAAAATTTTGTAAATTGTTTATCTATATTTTACTTGGAGAACTTGTGTTCGATCATTTTCATTGTGGTCACTTTCTATATCTTCCTCCTCATCAACTTCAGTTTCTCTTTGGATTCTTGTTTTAACTTCTTTTCCACTTCGTAATTAAATTTCTTTAATTTTCTCCTTATTCTGATCTTCGGGATTAACTTCCATAGTACTCGGAAGATTTTCTGAATGTATGTTACTAAGTGCAGTATCAATATTAATAATTGATTTTCAATATTTCTAATAGCAGTCCCTTGATTTTGTATTTAATTTACCTTATTCAACATTACTTCTACCATTGTTCAACTTCTTTTCCTTAACTTGTGGGTTAGGGTTAGAGTTAAATCCAGGAGGATAATAAGGTCGATAATTACGATTTCCTTGGTTATTTAAATTTTTTTCTGGGTTCATTGAATTATTATAATTATTCCAACTAAAATTAGGGTGATTTTTGCATCCAGGATTGTAATAATTACAATAAGGATTGTTATTTCAATTATTAATAGCATTCAAAGTTTCATAAGATGATTGAGTATTAATTATCTGCCATAGTGAATTTTCCTCTAATACTAGTGGTATTTGAGAATAGTTCATTCCAATTTGAACAATCTTTTTTGATATATCAACAATTTGAGATTCTAAAATAGACATTGCATCAGAGTCATGAATACTAGTAACTCTCTTTGGATTTACCCATTCAGAGGGCCTTTGAAAATTTTTAGTAGTCATTTCTTCTATTAAAGAGCAAGCTTCATCAAAAGGTTTTGACATTAAAGATCTACTAGCAACAGCATCTATAATAGATCTAAGTGATTCTACTAATCCATTGTACAAAGTTTGAATTATTAATCGATCTAGTAAAGCATGGTGTGGACATTTTCTAAGGAGATCCTTAATTCTTTCCCAAGCTTCATATATTGATTCCCATTGAAATTAACAAAAAAATGTAATATCATCTAAGCTTAGCTATTTTCGAGGGTGAGAAAATATTTAGCAAAGAATTTTTGTGATAGTTCTCCTCAAGTTCTAATAGATCCAGGTGCTAATGAATTTAACCAAGCATTGGCTTTATCCCTTAATGAAAGAGGAAAAAAGGCTAAGCCTAACAACATCATTAGACACTCTGTCATATTTAAAAGCAGCACAAATTTCAAGAAAACTAGCAAGATGTAAGTTAGGATCTTTAGTAGGTATTCCTCCAAATTGATTATTTTGTACCATTTAGATAATGGCAGGTTTAAGCTCAAATGAATTAGCAACAACATCAGGATTTTAAATAATTAAGTGAAGTTCATCTGCTGTTGGATTAACATAATCTTTTAAAGGTCTTTGTCGATTTTCATTTATTTGATTTTCTAAGTTATTTGCCATTTTGTTCAAAATTTTAATTTCCTTTCGTTATTTTCAAATTTGTCTAATAGTACGTTCTAATTCTGAATCGTAAGAAACTTAATCTTCAGATCCAATATTTTGCATAAACAAATATAATAAGCAAAGAAAAATTTCTTTAAAATACTCTTAAATATATAGTTATATAAGTATATATATGTATATATATGTATATATATGTATATATATGTATATATAGGTATATATATGTATACATATGTATATATATGTATACATATGTCAATATATGTACACATATGTATATATATGTATATATATGTGTATATATGTATACATATATATACATATATATACATATATATGTATATATATCTATATATACATATATATACATATATATACATATATAT
>JXCR01108729.1:18965-37410 GCA_002079205.1 Phalaenopsis hybrid cultivar | reverse complement strand
TCAAAATATATATTTTTAAAAAATAATTATTATTATTAAAAATTAGAAAATTATAAAACAATTCAAATAATCACCAAAATGGCAAAGTTGTAGGTAATCACTTTAGGAGGTCTCTCTAAAAACTTGAAAGTTGGAAATATTATCTTTAATATGAAAATCTATTTTCTAAATAAATAATAATTTTGGTTTAAGATAATTAATAATAAATAAAAGAAAAATCAAAACAATAAGAAAATTGGTATGGAAATTCTTTGAGACGAGAGGAACTTAAGAAAAATAAAATTGAAGTTAAAATAAAAGTATATGATATTCATTTCTCTGGGTTCCCTAAAGTTAGAGAGACTTGTGAAAAATTTAAAAATAAATTTTTGAACTAAAAATATATTTTATATGTATTTATACATTAAAACAAATTAAAATATAATTCAAAAATTCACAAAAATTATTCATAGTGGTTCTCTAATCTAAGTGAGTCTCCATAAATTTTTTTAAGGAAAAAAAGTTTATTTTACTTAGTTAAATTAATTATCCTTGAAAATTCTTATTTTTGGACTAAAATAATTATTAAAAATCAGAAAAAATAATTTCTCTTCTAATATTTTAATTAGCCCATGAGTATGGTAACAACAAAGTTTCAAAGTCATTTAAGTTAAATTGAGAGAATTATGAAGTGGAAAGCCTTAAGGGAAAAATGATAATTATGGAATTTTGAATTTTAATTAAAATTTAGACTAAATCAAAAGAGTAAATGGGTGATATTGATCGTAATTAGCTCTATGAAATGATTGAAACATAAAGGGTTAAATAGTAAAAACCAACTCATGTTATTTTATATGAAAGGGTAAAAGTGTAATTTTTCAAATTGTTGTGGTTTGTAAGTCAATCAAGTTGAATGATTCTAGTGTGAATGGCTTGATCTAAGAAGATCATAACCCATTAATTTGAAGCACTAAATCAACAATTAAACAATAATACAATATTTTGATAAGAATTAAGTTCATCTCATTCAACATTTTTCAAAATTACAAATCTAACCATAAAGACTTAAGAGCTTAGTGGTGAGCTAGGATTGATCTAAAATCACTTAACGAGGTTTAGAAAAGAAAACACAATCAATTATAACTTCCTTAAAACACTACAAACTCAATTTCAATTGAAGAGATGATGATTCCTCAACAACTTAGCTTGCCCTTAAGGGTGTCCACCCACATAATTCTTAAATGGAAGATCAAATGAATGACTAATTACCCTACTCATGGGATGATTAAAACAATAAATTTCACTAAGAATAAGTTAAAACACCACAACTAAACCCTAATTTAACTAGGGAGGATCAATTTAATATTATAATAAGATCAAATGAACTCGGAATGAGCCAGAAAATTCTAAATTTATTTAGGGTTATGCCCTGAGCATCTTTGCAATATTCTGAACATTTTGGTGGACATCTAAACTTATTATAATTTTTTTGAAGAAAATAAACCTCAAAGCCTTAGGGATCCATCAAGATATGATTTGGGACTCGTTAACTCATCATTCCAATAAAATACCCTACATTGCTTATCTTACATTTATAACCAAATGCTTAAGGATTTGAATCTTGGACGAGGTATTAAATCCCGGTGAGCAACTAGGGATATTTTCCCACATATGCATCATCAGACTAGTGTGAGTTGGAGGTCTAGGTGACAAAGACAATGATGACATTGTTTATGTGTGCTAAGCGAGGGATACGAAGTAGGATTTTGGAATAGTACCTCTTATCTCAAGGATCATCAATAAGGTGAGAGGATAGGGTCGATGATATTATTTGCCAGCTTTGGTAAGAGTTGCCCCCAACATTCTTAAGTTGTCAGTAGTCCTAGCCTTATTAGAGTAATTAGCCTGTGGACTATGTTATTTTACATAAAAAAATACTTACAATATAAAATAACCACAATCCTTTTTTGTAACATGATTACTTTTGTTTGTCAATGTAAATTCTACATGCATAAAAAATTAAAGAATTTTGATGAAAACTCGTAATGGTCCACAGTTATTACTTAGATCGAAGTTAGAAATTGCACCTCTTCGGATTGTCAGGATGGCGGCTTTTATGAAAGTTGGAATTGTGAAGCACACATCCCAGCTCTGAGCCCCCGCCTTTACTAAATTCTTACACTCAATCCTGGTCTTTCATATGTGATGTCGGGTTTTGTCTTTTGTACTCCTAGTTTGGATTTCTTTATATGAGATCTTATTGCAATTTATTTAAATTTTCAACAATTATACTATGATTATGATAATAACCATGCAGCAGCAATAGGAGTGTCAGGTATGCATTTGCAATCTATATATTGCATTTTTACTTCTTTACTTTATCATCATTTATTGTATTATGCACATTTTATTATACCTGCAAGACTAAGAAAACAAAATACACTTACAAAATAAAATGATACACTTTCAAAACCTCAAAACGAACGTAATTCACCCCTTTTGAATTTACGATGATTTCTTGGATGAGGTAACCTACGGTTGCTAATGAGAATTCTTCGATCTACATGCACTTAACAACTCGCTTAAGCTAAGTAAATTCAAAAGAATACAATGATGTCGGAACGACAGAACTGTGGGATCTTGACTAGTGTCGCTTAATTTCAATTAAAAATCCTCCCAAAACATTCTAATAATAAAATCTATTAATAACAAAATATGGCAAATAAACCTTAAACCTTGGAGCTACCACTACAGCAAGGAGCTTGGAGTAGACTTTGTGGGCAGCACAACGATATCACAATGCATAGAAGAACATCTTTGGGAGAGCAAATGAGGTCTATGTCATCTAAACATTTTCCTAGTTTAAACAACAAGTCATAGGATTTCGAGGTTGTCTGCCTAGTTTGATATAAATCCTCACTTTATATTTAGGTTTTTGCAAAATCATATTGTGCAATATAAGTCCTAACTCTTTTAGGATTCCAAGGTTGTCATTCGGTACGATGTAAACCCTCCTATCTTCTAGGTTATTTGCATGATCAGATATCATGCAGATGTAAGTCCTAAGTAATAAAAATGACAGGATTAAAAATCAAATTATATCACCTTCAAATTGAAACCAAATCATAGGAAAGTTTGAAAAGTCACAGAGGTTATCCTTGAGATTTGTGATATCCCCTACTATTTCTTCTTTTCCTAGAATAATTGCTCCTGTTTGATCCACTCCCATTTGAGTTTTCTATGTCCAGCCTTGAAAACTAAACTTTCAAATCTTGAAGACAAATACATCTGATCATTATTGAGAGTTTTCTTAAATGACTTTAGTCACTTAGGATGTAATTAGCCATAGGGCGCTTGCCGCTATGGGGAACTAAAGAACCCAGGTAATATAAACCATATCTAATCATTATGTTAGGTAAGGGAACTTGTTGACCAACATACAAAAGGCTTATAGACCAAGCGCCAGATTATGTGGTGTCATTTTTTGCTCCATTTTGGCCTCCTTTCACTTTGTTTTCTCTAAAGCTCCATTTCTTGTACTGAAACCAAAAACATACAAAATACATTCCTTTGAAGTGCAATATCATTAAAAATAAGCACTAAAAGTTCATATAAAATAGGTAATTTTAAGGTGTATCAATCTCATTTATTGATCTTCCTGTCAGGAATGAAGCTAGATGGTTGGACATTTCCAAGGAGGTCGAGTTCGAGACCAGTCCTTTGAGGGGGGACCACTGAGATCAGCATCGCAATGGTAAAGAACCACCATCAAATCCTCTCTCCCGCTTCCTTTGCCACCAACTGGAAGAAGTTTTCCTTCTCAGATTTCTAGGGATAAAATTCAAAATTCCTCTGACAGCTGATTCACCACTATTGACGGTCGATCGATTTGTACTTTGACTCTCCCTCTGCCAAAACTTTTTCTTACGCGCTCTTGGAGGCCATCTAGTCACCGACATTCGTGAAGTCGCTACGGCAGTTGGAGCGACCTGTGTTATTTAAGAAGAAGCTTGGTAGGTCTCTTATCTTCAATCAGTAGTCATGGAGTTCGTTGAAATTAAATGTATTGAGGTTACGAAACGAGTTAAGGTCCCAGCCATATCGGCCAAGGAAGTAGAATTGCAGGTTGAAGCGGCCGAGAAGAAGCTTGTCGCAGCGGCGTACGAGCTTTCATCGGTTTCATAATTATTCTCACTTGTCGCCGAAGAAACCGTAAGTGGAAACAGAGAAACAGAGAATGGTGAATATGAGGGCTGAGGAGAATTTCTTTTCGTTGCTTCCATCCCATCTCAGGCAAGTGAAGCTCCTCGACGATCGACTTCGTATCGGGAGTCTGAAGGTGATTGATTAGTTTGTTCGGTCAAGTTTGATCGATCCCAATATTTCAAACCCCAAGAGTTTGACTCTTTTTTCTAGTTCTGAGGAGTTAACCGAAGACAGTTCATATGTTGAAAACGAGTAGGACTCCTTCAGTCCTGAAGCTTAAGCTCTTCACATTCTTTCTTCTTGGATAGTATTCCTTGTATATATTTTGTAAAGTCAATACTTGTAAATGTAACAATTTCGTAATTGTAAAAATTGCATGTTTTTCTCTGTGATGAAGTGTCTCGGTTATCTTTTTGCACCTTCTGATTCGTACCCTTTGTCTTTTTAATCTATATCTTGTGTGGCGAGTCATTTGATGAGCGACTACTGCTCTGCGTATAAGCATTTTTAGACTCATATTTTATACTCATTTTTTGTGATATTACACTTTAATGGAAGGTATTTTGATCTTTTCTTACAGGTTATTGATTTTTAGGGCTTAAAGCAAAAAGGAATGAAATTTGGATTCAAAATGACATTTTTGAAGAAATGCTCCGCGAAAGTCAGCCCCAACGGCGCAAAACAATTTAACGTTGGAGATTTTCACTCAGCGTCGACAGCGCCAAAGGAGTTGCAAACCCCGTTTCTAGAAGATTTGATGTATTTGGACGATTTTTTGAAGATGTTTTGGAGGCACCTCTTGGAGAACCGACTTTGGGCTCTATTTGGGGCCGAATTTCATCAGAAAATTTGCTCCTCTATGTTCATTTTTTGCTCCACATCATTCCATTCCACTACCATATTAGAGTCAGTTAGTGATTTTGCTTTCATAGTTTAAAGTTTTTGTGGTGAGATTTAGTGTGAAACTTTCTGTAAAAGTGTTGGAGAAGGAGAAAAGTTTCATCTTCCCACATTTCTAAGAAAAGTTTACAAAGGATTTGCTTCGAGAAAGAGTTTCAGATAAGTTTGTTTGTTTATTTGGTGTTGTATGAACTTTATTTTATATATGAAATTTGTATTTTGTCATATTTTTCTCATGAAGTCTAAATAGTTCCCTCTATCCTTCCCCCTACTCTGATATATGGTGAAATGAAGAGATAAAATGAATGTGTCATAAATAAAATATAAAATAAATTGTGATAATTTTTCAACTCCAAACTAAATTTATTTTTCAGTCTGGCCAATTGATTTGTTAAAATATGTTGTGAAACATATAATCCGGGAAACGAAGTATGAGTTCTACAACAGAGTGAGGATCACGTTTGATTTCATGAAGGAGAAATTTGTTTATGAAATTAAGTGCAAATAAGTAGGAAAATATTCTTTGTTGGGTGTAAAATTGGAGAATTTTAGGGTGACAGACTAAAATCTCCAATTTGGTCTTAATGTTTAAAACTAAAGTGAGAGTTAGTCTTTAGGTGAAGGGAAGTGAGAGCTCTAGAGTGGGAGCTGATATCCTCCTAGCCTAGCCATGGATTTAGGGACTAAACCTAAGATTAGCCAATGATTTTCTATGCACTGTATCAAGGTAGAGAATTAAAATTGCTCCAATTAAAATTGCTCTTATTTATAAAATGGAGCTCATATTTATATGAATAGGTCATTATACAATTAGATATTGTACTCCTAAGGTCCGCAGACACAGCGGGGGTCATTACGTGATTCGGCCCGTAGGGGTCACAAAATATGATCGCCCAGCCTTTTGGTTGAACGACTACAGAGCCAAGAAGTTGTGCGACAAAATGGCCACTATGCCCACCAACTATTCGCCAGGAGCTCGAACTCCTCCCCCAAAGCTTTGGGAACCATCGTTCTTTCCCGTTATATCTGAGTTGGCTAGTGGTGATCTCTTCTATTGGATCTGATCAATTAGATCCTTCAAAAGTTATCCCCACGCGATGATATAAAGATTTGACCAATTAAGCACGCATTCCTGAGATGCCCTTGGCAGAGCCTATTATCTCTCTTATCATCTGTGACTCGTGATTCANAAAGAGTAAAAAAGGTGGGAGGAGGAAAAAATAAGAATAATCTTCATGGGATTATCTCAGAGATATGGACGACATTTGTTCGGCCGGGTCAAAGCGGGGCTCCTGTGCTGGCATCTTCCCTTGTCTTTGGCTCAAGTGCCTTGTGACCACGAACTCTTTCAGCTTTCCTATCTTGATTAACCCTTTGATAAGATTATGGAGCTATCAACATTCCTCCATGTCGTGGTCGTGATCCCGGTGGGATCTACAATATTTTCTTGTATCTCGGAGAAAACCTCTAGCTCTGAGCGGTGCACGCTCCTTAAAGTATTATTTTCCTTGGATGGCATCCACAATATTCGTCATTAACACCCTTAGAGGAGTAGCTTGCAAGCCTTCATGATCTCTAAATGACTACTCATAGCGTTGTGTTGGCCTTTCATAGTATCGGATCGGCCGAGGGTGTCGATGTCTCGCCTATCTGCTTTGCTTGTGGTACTGGCCGGTTCCTCTGTTGTTTCGGGAGGACTGGCCTTCTTCAAAACGGTATCGGATGGGTGACTGACCTGCGTTCCTCTCTTTTCTAGGTTGGGCTGCCTTCTAGCTCCCACCTGAGAGCGCTTTCCTCTGGTAGCATGTGCTTGTTGGCCCTCTCCAATAATTATGGCAAGACTTGGGGCTTGTTATTACTGAGGTCATAGAAAATCTCTCGGACCACAAGGCTTGCTTCAAGGAGGCTGCAGCCGAGTCGACTTCGAGCTCCTTTACCTCTAACATTTCCCACTACAAATGTGTGATGAATGTGCAAAGGCTCTCGTGTTCTCCTTGCTTGATTTGCCACAAGAGCTGGACGGTCTTCATTGGTCTTCGAACATTGTCGTACTAAGAACAACCTCTTGAAATTGAAACAATTGTTGATTGCTTCCTGCCATAAGCCCATAGAACCACTTCAAGGATGAAGACCTCCTTGCAAACGGCACTTAAATGCAGCTAAGATTTTGAGCAAGCATGCGGCCGACTCAAATACAGCAATGTGGTCGTTGGGGTCTAACAGCCCTTTGTAGGCTTCCAAGGCTGACAGTTTGAATTTTTTTCTGGGGGCTCTGATCCAAATATTTGGAGGGAGAAAATGTTCTTCGGTTGTCGTGGAACTTCAGTGTGCCTTGCTCGATGCCTTTCCATCTGTGCAAATCCCGCATTGTCCTGGTACTGGGAGTCACCGGCTTCCTCCGGACTGAAGCACTAGCGCCACCTCAGGTGGATTCTACTCTTGCGGGGCCCGAGCTTCTGCTAGGGTTGCGACTGCCCTCATGACTTCGACAATCTGGCCCATAACTTGTTCCATGGTCTGGGCCATCATCTCCTTCATTCTCCTCTGCATGTGTTCCTCTATGTTGTCTCGTGGAGAATCTATATTAGCTACCACCCTTTGGTCACTCATTTTTCTCTAGGATCTCTATGCTCCCTTCTTTTCAAAGGCATGATTTCACACTTACTGCACATTTCAGAATGTTTAATCCAAATTTGTGTAGGAGACACGCCTAAGGAATAGAGCATCGAAGATCGAAAAGAGGAATAACACAACGTTGACCTGTAAAATTGCGTAAATTTTATTTATAAAATAGAGCTCATATTTTTATGAATGGGTCATTATACAATTACATATTGTACTCCTAAGGTCCATAGACACAGCGGGGGTCATTAAGTGATTCGGCCCGTAGGGGTCGCAAAATATGACCGCCCAGCTTTTTGGTTGAACGACTACAGAGCCAAGGGGTTGTGCGACAAAATGGCCGCTAGGCCCACCAATTATTCGGCAGGAGCTCGAGCTCCTCCCCCAAAGCTTTGGGAACTATCGTTCTTTCCCATTATGTCTGAGTTGGCTAGTGGTGATCTCATTCTATTGGATCTAATCAATTAGATCCTTCAAAAGTGATCCCCGCGCGATGATATAAAGATTTGACTGATTAAGCACGCATTCCCGGGATGTCCTTGGTAGAGCCTATTATCTCTCTTATCATCTTTGAGTCGTGATTCGTGCAAGCACTTTTTTTGATATACTGAACAAATGAGAACTTTCTTTTTTAATGATGAACAATAATTTCAAAAATAAAGAACTCAAGCATGACTTCAAATTTCCCTTAAGTAATGAGCCATTGATCCTTCCACATTCATGACTGTCGAAATTACCCCAAACCAAGCGCAAGTTACAGCGCCAAGCAGAAAAGGCTCCTGCCAAGCATACTCATCAGTCATTTCTTATAATTTTCTGTTAGATAGTCGTAGATTTATCAAACAAAAAGTTCTCTGGGGATCTTTTGCTTAGTTTTTTTATATAAACCTGTCACAGCTCTAGTTAATTACAACTTTTTTAATGTTTTAAAAATTCTCAGTACATACAAGCTACTGTTTACAATCACAGTTGTTAGATTGTGGTCCTACTTATAAGAAAATTATAACTCTAATAATAGATGGATTAAAATACTAATATATTTTACACGAACAGCACACAATTCTAATATATTTTTATATCTCACACCTAAGCTTTCATATTTACACACACTGCACTCAAATTTTTATTACAACCTTTTAAAAGTGAAACAAGTATTTTCATACACAAGTTTAAAATACCAAAATACTGTGTATGTCAATATGGAAGTTTAGGTGTGAGATATATAAATGCATAGAATTGTGAGATATGTATATAGAGCCCTTGAAACATTGCTATTTACAAATCAATCACCATCTATTATCATCCATTGATCAAATTCTCACTCAAATATCAAAATTAGTTATAAAATCCCAACCCATATCATTCAATTTTTTTTTATCAAATTCTCAATTTTTTGCCCGTGGCATGAGTAAATGCATCTGTTTGGTAGTTCAAAATATCACTTAGTGCTTGATTTGTAAATATCAGTGTTTCGGGTGCTCTATATGTAATTATCACCAAAGAAAAACTTATAATACCCACAACAATCTAAAAAAAATCAATAACCTAAAAAGCAAGCCTTGCTAAACCACATGTGAATTCAGCACTGCACTTGAATTTGCATTTAAAATCTTTCATTAGTAGTTCAACTATAATTCAAATTCCACCGTATCATACAATAACTAATTTATCAATATCAAATCAGCACAATAAAGCGATGTTCTTTACCTTTTCAATGTATACGAAGTTTAACAATAATAAGGGAAGTATATGCCACGAAAACTTACCAGCTTGAGTTCAGCTTCATAGGTTAGTCCTTCTTCTTCCTAGCAATGTATGGATACTTCTGATAAATGAAAATACTGCTCATGACAAGTGGCAAAGCAGCAAGACAATAAAGAGATGGCAATTTGCCATCGAAAAAATATTGCAGCAGAGCTGTAACTAAGAGTGCGGATACTATAACAAAACCCTGCAAAGTTGCAGAAATGAAATTATTAGAGCCAATGAGAGTAGAACTATTAAAAAAACTGTGTCTTTCTAAGTAGATCATGTTTGATCCATTCGTCAAGCAAACGAGCCAAACTTGAATAATATTTTTTAGCTTGATTTATAAATGAGCCGACCATGAACAAACTTTTATTCAATTGTGTATTCGGCTCATTTTGATTCGAACTAATTAAATAATTGAATAAATATTATTGTTATAACATTTATTTATTTTTTTTNTGCAGAAATGAAATTATTAGAGCCAATGAGAGTAGAACTATTAAAAAAACTCGTCTTTCATGAATAGCTCATGTTTGGTTCGCTAAGTAGATCATATTTGATCCATTCGTTAAGCAAACGAGTCAAACAGAAATAATATTTTTGAGCTTGATTTATAAATGAGCCGTCCATGAACAAACTTTTATTCAATTGTATTCAGCTCATTTTGACTCGAACTAGTTAAATAATTCAATAAATATTATTGTTATAACATTTTTTTTTTGTGTTGTATTTAAAAATATGAATAAATTTTATTATTTTTTAGAATATTTGAGCTAATTTCGAGCCGAACACGAGCTGAAACGAACAACAAATTCAAATCAAGTCAAACACAAAAACGCTATTCATGATTCACTTCGAACACAAGCCTATTTCGAGCCAAAAAAAATTTGGAGCAAAACACAAATAACACAGGGCTCGCTCAAGCTCAGCTCATTCACACCCCTAAATGAGAAGAAGAAGAAGCAGCAGCAGTGAAAAAAGCAAGAAAATTTAATTTACTTGCCTTCCGCACACCGCCAGCATGTGCCGTTACAAGGCCCACAAGGATTCCTCCTACAGCATTAAAGATAACTGGAACCTGCAGAAAATATTTTAGGAGATTTTTTTGGGAATTTAACCATTTATTTAACCAAATATCGATAGCAGCAGATGATGAATTAGCCATTAGATTGATAATTTGTTTCTAAATCTAATGTTCTGGTTCTTTTGGAGGAAAAATTTGGCATTTAGATGCAAGGCACCTGATTGCTATGTATGTAAATATAAAAGTTTACGTCTGAGAAATGTAAATGCATAAGAACAGTGTACTTCGTATGTAAATTTCCATTCCTTTAATAGATTCATTATCATTGATTTAGTAATAGGGAATTTTACAAAATTACCAACGTCCACGGTGTCCATCCATAAAAGAATCCATGTTTTTTTATAGCCACCCCATCTGGAGACTTGTACAAGCTTGCTAACAAGCATAGACTTCCAACAACTGACATTTCAATAGTCATCAAATATGACGTGTGTTTCTTTACCTGCGAAAGAAGATCCAAAAATGCTGTTAAGGAAAAAGCTGACCAGGAAGCTTTTTTTTCCTCTGGCATGGATTTAAGCAAATATAACCTGTGAAGCCCATTGGCACAAAGAAGATGCCAACCCAGACAACACTGAAGCCACCATAACTGGAACTATTCCATAAAATAAAACTTGATCAGTGTTTCTCCCACCAGAACCTTTAGTAGATCCTTCTCCCACGCTTAGAAGAATAGCAGCAATCATTAGTAAGGTAAGGGCCCCAATTTGTCGAATGGATTGTTTTTGCCTGCAAACAAAATAGAAAAAAAAAAAGAAAAAATTATCTACATACAACTCAATTCTAATGTATTTACATATCTAACACCTAAAATTCAATTTTTTCATACATATCACCTTATCTATGCATGGAAAGATGCATTTCCCTTAAAAAATGTATAAATAGTGGTATTTTTTATGTTATATGAAAGATTTGAGTGGCATAAATGTTAAAAACAAAGTTTAGGTGTTAGATATGTAAATAAGATTTGGGAGGTATGTATGTAAATGCCTCCCAAAAAAAGGAAAAAGGGTAACATGTACTAGCATTCATAGCTTTTTAAGGCAACTCTATTAGTTTTTTTCATGAAAACCTTACACATATGATGGGAGTAGCAATTCACTTCATTACTAACTAAGAAAGATGAAAAATGTGCTTCTTAATGGAGATCACAATAATAAGTACTTCAACATACATGTGCTGTCGATGCTATAGGAGATTATAAGTATGGAAATATTAGTTACTCTGTTACACTACGATTTCTACCACTCTAGCCCAAATCAAATGGAAAATTATCAACCGCAACAGGAGAAAAGCTTAGATATCGTGTTGCCCGTACTTCATATTTCAGGAAATTACTCCAAAAAAAGAAAAAAGAAAACAATTTTGTTTGCACCGTAGGCACATCTTCCTACAATAATCGCAACCAACCAAAGGTATAATGAAAAACATCCATTCTGAGGTCCAATGGAAAGTATTATGCCTTGTCGGTCATGGTTAAGGCACCATTTGTAAGAAAATCAGCAAATATACTACTAGGTTATTGACAGATTCCTAATTCAAGGTGACCAAAAATGATATGATGTTTCAAACTCCTTTACAGTAAGCCCAATAAACTCGCAGCACTGGAAACTTTATTATGTTTACCAATCTTCCTCCTAGCAGCATACTACACTGGTCAGTTTTCAGTTTTATATGAAGCACACATCCCTGTCCTCCATTGATGCGTCCTTGAACAATCCCGTTGGGAAAAAATGTGCAATGTTATGCATATTAATTCATAAAAATAGACTAGTACTCATAACAAATCATTATAAAGCGTCCAATATGAGATTAGGAGTTACCCTAAAATGACAAAAGTAAAAATTGCAGTGAAGAACAATTTTGTCTGGTTGAGAATAGAGAAAGTCAGAGAATCCAGGTTCCTGTAAGAAATCTGCAAGAGGCTATTCTGCAATGCATATATAGCTGCTGGAAGGCCTGAGGCAGTCAGTGAGCCAATTAAAGTCCACTGACTGAATAACTTCTTGAAGCTACCTTGCTTCGCTAGGAGAATCAATGCACAAAAGACCTAACAAAAAAATAAATCACTGCACGTCAATTACAGCAGCATCAATAGTTTACAGAGATGAAAGACAACAAAACAATACGATTGAGCCACATGGATCAGTTTTTCATCACCTTTACTACCTCACATGCCAAAACAGCTGATGTAACAATAACTTCTTTCCTGCATTCATATTATTACATACTTGATGATATCAGTTGGCAGATCTGCAGTATCATAAAACTTGTTGAGGAAATTGTATTCTTCCAATTTCTCGTAAAGGTAACAATACCAATCAAGCACTTCTTCATGGAGACAGTAACATCATACAAGATGATGATGGTTACCACAAACACTACGAAACAATAAAATGATTCGGCATTTACATGCAGACCACCAAATTCCTATGTATTCGCATATCTAACACCTAAACTTCCATTTTTACATTAATACCACGTAAATCTTCATATCATATCACAAATACCACTATTTTAACTTAAAAAAAGTGAAATGCACCTTTCCATGCATGGGTGTGGTGGCATGTCTGTAAAAATTGAAGTTTAGCTGTTAGATAAATAAATACATGGGAATTGAGTAGTACGCATGTAAATCTTTCTAAAATGATTCAGGATTCCAAAATATTTTGATGACAAATAAAATTGTTCTGCAGTTGATGTTTAATTTGATATGGATATCTGCTCACTTAGACAATGATTTTGATTAGAAACCAGTCCCCTCTATAGGTTTTTACCGGCCTAGGTTTAGGTTTAAGACGGTTGATGGAAAAAATAAGCGTTATTGGGATCAAATTATGTAATTTACATCACATATTCTCCATCCCTAAGCCGCTTATTATTACATGAATAACATAGGAATCATAACTCAAGAAAATGTCATGTTTTAAGGATATTCAAGCCTTTCTAAGGATGTACTAATTCTTTCTGACTCCACCTATTTTCCTACCTTACAATTGATATTTAAAACAGGTGATAGGAGAGTCAAGCTTTAAACATATTATAGGTTTGTAATGTTTTCATAAAACTAAGTAGACATTTTTATTAATCAGATAAAACCCAACTTGTTTAAAAGGTCCTAAAGATTCTCTGAAAATTGGAATGAGAGAAAGCATATGTGCCCACTTCACCAAACAAAGCACATGAGAGTATCATAAAACTCTGCATTTCAACTCCCTTAATTATAAGCCATTAACTTAAAAAAAATTTTATGTCAATACAGATATCTTCACAAAGGGACTTGGTTTCGGCATGTCCCTGAACATAATACCCAAAAAAGTACGCCATCATTCCCACCATAAAACAAACTGGCCATTGATCCAAATGATTACTTCATCCTGATGCATTTATGAAACTATACATAACTCAAAAAAAAGCATTTCAAAACTTTCTTTAGACTCTAAATTTCAAAAATGTGCGCATACATCTCCTTACAGGGAAGGCATCTGAAATGAAACCTTAATTTTATGTTTAATTTCATTTAAAAGCGTCAAAAGCTTGTCATCGCTACAGATTGAACGTGATTGATTTGTAAACTTGCATAAAGAAACACTAAAAATTTCATCTCCCTCATAATAGAATGCTTATACACTCATTTTTGTATTTTTTTATGTTATGTTGAATTTACTTGGGGAGAGAACTTGCTTACTTTTTTATTCACAAATAGAGTACATACATACATACATATATATATATATATATGTATACATATATATATATATATATAGGGAAACCAATC
Source organism: Phalaenopsis hybrid cultivar (assembly GCA_002079205.1). Lineage (NCBI taxonomy): Eukaryota > Viridiplantae > Streptophyta > Magnoliopsida > Asparagales > Orchidaceae > Phalaenopsis > Phalaenopsis hybrid cultivar. The sequence goes on along the minus strand of JXCR01108729.1, from coordinate 23,092 downwards.
CCTCCTTATTTACAAGCGTATCAAACAATGAAACAATTATGAATAAAAATAAGAAAGACATAAAAAAGGATGGAATAAACCAATCAAAGGTTTCCTAAAATATCTCAATCAAATCCTCCAATATTTGAAGGTAATGGCCAACCGACCTATGAGAAGAAAATACGAAAAGGACCAAATTTTCTCAGATTTTCACACTCAAGCTAGACCATAGATGTCATAGAGACCGGGCTTGATTTTGAATTTTGAGAAGGTGCTAAAAGAAAAAACTTTGGTGAAGACATCAGCAACTTGTTGGTGTGTTGGGATGCAGTTTAGCTGTATAACTTCCCCATCGAGTGTCTATCAACTTCAATATGTTTGGTCCTGTCATGATGCACAGGATTTGTGGCTATAAGATAGTTGTTTAACTATCAGAGAACATCTATGTAGGTCCATTGGAAGAACATCTCAGTTCCGTTAACAAGTTCTGAATCCAAATTCCTTCACAAATCCCCAAGGTAATTGCCCTATAGTCTGACTTTGCACTGCTTCTCAAAACAACAGCTTGTTTCTTATAACCAAATTTCTCCATAAATAAGAACAATAACCTATGATGGACCTTCTGTCAGTGAGTTTTCCCACCCAAATAGCATCAGTGTAGACTTCCACTTTTTTATTTCTAATTTTTTCAAAAATTAATCTATAACTAGGAGTCTTCTTGAAAAATCTCAGAACCTTGTAACACATATCTAAATACTGATCATTTAGGTAATTCATGTATTGGCTCGCAACATCGACAAGATATGCAATATTTGGTCTAGTATATGACAGATAAATGAGTTTTTGATATTTTCCCTTATCCACATATATATTTCCTTCTTCCATATTAGACCTATTCCAATGGAGTATCAACAGGTTTGCATCAAAGCATTAATGTTTCTTTTAGCAAATCTAAAATGTATTTCCTCATGAATAATAATACCTTTTTTGGACCTTACTATCTCCATACCTAAAAAATATCTCATATTTCCTACGTCCTTGATTTCAAACTCAGTGGCCAACAGTTTTTTTTTATTTTAAAAATTTCTCTTTCATTATTATCAATAAGAATTATATCATCTACATATACAATTAGTTCAACAATCTATCTCCTTGAATGTGTCTTACGAATAATGTGTGATTAGACTGACTTTGAGAGTATCCATTGGATTTCATAGTTTTAGCAAACCTTTCAAACTCTGCCCGTGATGATTGTTTAAGCTTATAGAGAAACTTTACGAGTTTGAATACAATGTGTTTATTGGAATCATTCTCAAATCTTGTTAGTATCTACATGTATGCTTCTTCTTCCAGATCCCCGTTTAGGAAAGCATTTTTATGTCAAGTTGACACCCTCCCCATTTGTTATTAACTGTTACGAAAAGAGCTTTGATAATTAATATTCAAATTGACAACTAGTGCGAATGTCTCCTGAGAGTCAGTTTCATAAGCTTGTGTGAAACCTTTAGCAACAACTATGGCTTTGAATCTCTCAACATTTTCATCAACTTTGTATTTTATGTGAATACCCATTTGCAACCAACTGGCTTCTTATCCTGAGGAAGTTTAGTAAAAATCAATGTATTATTATGCTTTGATGCTCGAATTTCTTCTTCCACTTTTTCCTCTATTCTTGATTTTCAAGAAATTTCTAAATGGATTTAGGAATATGTGCATTATCATGGTTAGATATTAATGCTTTAAGGTCTGATGAAAGCTTTTCATAAGCTACACACTCCTGAATTATGTTTCTCATGCAACTTTCTGTCATCAACATCAAAACATAATGAAATAACTCAAGAGTATTAGACTTCTCCTCACCAAAACTTTCAGGTGAATATGGACTTGGGTTTTGGTTGGAGCGGTTTGTCTTTGCAAGTTGTCTTCCACCTGCTCAAGGTTTTTTCCTCTTAGTATACACACAAAGCTCTTTGTTGTGGACTTCAAGTTGAGTCGGTTCGATATTCTCAACATGAGTAGGAGAGTCAACTAGAAGAGTTGCGGGTTTGTTGTGTAGGTGTCATCAAGTGCATTGCAATTGATGTTCATTTGCCCTCTCCTGATATCACATTCGAGAATATAGGATTGATTTTCAAAACATGGGACATCCATAGAGTTGTAGTATTGTCTGGTAACAAATGATTAACACTTATATATTTTTTTTTATTCGAGGCATACCCAAAAAAATACAGTTGATATGTTTATGGTCAAGATTAGTGCGGGTTGATAAATGAATGTGAACAAAGAATACAAACCCAAAGTTTTTAAGTTGTCAAGTAGGAGAAAAAACTCTGATACGTGGATAGATAACCATCAAAACATGAAATGGTGTTTTGAAGTTAAATATCAAGTTAGGCATTCGATCCATAAAATATGTTACAGTAAAAACTGTTTCCCCTCCAAAAAAAATATTTTGGAACTTGATAAGAAATCATAGTTTAGAGGGATACCTCAAGTAAATGTTTGTTCTTTCTCTATGTTGTTACATTATGTTGTGAGGTATTAATAGATGAACTCACATGAATGATTCTATCTTTCGAAAGATAGGACCAAATGATGTAATTCAAATCTTCATTTACATTATTAGATTTGAAGATCTGAATTTTGCATTGGAACTGAGTTTGAATTATGTCCTGGAAGATTTGGAAGATTTAAATTGTTTCAGATTTCTCCTCATTAGGAATACTCAAATAATTTAGTATGATTGTCAATACATGAAACAAACCACTAGCCTCACTTTGAGTTTTCACATTTCAAGGTCTTCAAATATCATTGTGTTTAATGGAAAAATAATGTGAGAGGTTATATTAAGTTATGGAATAACAATTTCTCGTGTGTTTGGCAAGTTGACAATTCTCACAATGATAAAATTTTTGTTTTTTATTGAGAAATAATTGTGGATACAACTTAGTAACATGATTATAACTAGAATGACTTAGATGAAAATGCCATAAAATGAGTTGTTTTTGACAAACATGAACTCAACATACTAAAAAATTTAAGGGACGGAAGACAATGGGATCAATTCTCTTTAGAGAGATTTTCCTCAAGTAGATATAAGCCTTTAATGCATTTCAACACCCTAAGAGTTTGCAAGGAATTTAGTTATACATCTTATAACATGAATAAGTTTACTGATTGAAATCAAAGTACAATATAATTGTCAATTATGTAAGAAAGATGAAAGACTAACATCTTGAGGGAACTCCACGTCTTATTTCTCAACAATGTTTGAGTAGGATTTGGCTGCAAGTCTTACCGATCTAGATGTAAAAGTCATTTGGTAGTTGATTAACATTGATGTCTCTAGTCATATGATCAGAGGCTTTCAAATCTATTATCCATGGTCTAAAGCTTCTATTACTGGCAAGATAGGAGAATGATATATTATCTTGGTGGGTCACGAGGTTGGTGTGTTGCTCTGAATTACCCCTAAGGAGTTCCTTAAGTACTTCAAGTTTTTCCTTGATGAATGATTCCTTCGATCCTTCAAATGTGATAGCCGCATTTGCCTTCTTAATCCTTCCTTGCCGAAGTTTTCAATCAGTTGGCTTTCCATAGAATTTCCAATATTTATCTTTGATATGCCCAACCTTCTTGCAATAATCACACGTGGGATGGTTCTTTTTATCTGAGTTATGGGAAGAATTATGGTTGTACAGAGTTGAACTTTCAGTGCTTAGTGAACCCCCATTTCCGAACAACATTAGCTTTTCCATGCTTTCTTCTCTCTACTTCAAGAAGGGCTTCACGGGGAGATGAAAGAGGCTATGTTCCCATGATCCTCCATCTCACCTCATCAAATTTCTGAGTTAGTCGTACTAGGACTTTGGTGGTCCTCTTTCTCGCTATGAAGGACAAGGGCACCTTGGCGATCAACCCATCGAGAAGAGCTCCTTTGGAAATTCAGATCCAATCGATTGTCACGAACATTCCCCTTCTAGCCGACGTTCCACGAGCGGGTAAAGATGATCCTCCGCCTGGCGAGATGGGGTCAGCGGATGATATCCCATCCTGAAGGTGGGTTGAACAACATAGTCCAAAGTGAATTAGAACTTGGGTGAACTGCTTCCTCCACCTTCTTCTTCCTTCTCTCTCCCTCTCTTTTT
>JXCR01108729.1:872-18927 GCA_002079205.1 Phalaenopsis hybrid cultivar | reverse complement strand
CTTTTTTTTTTTTTTTTTTGAACAGTCTGATGCTTGCTGAAGGTTTTTCTCTGTTGTAGACAAGGATCCTCGCATTGAAAAGTCTCTGGTTGGCGTTGTCGGTGACCGCCCGACCTTACGAACAATCATAGCTCCTAAGGGGTTGACCAGCGGCGATGAGGATGCGGTGGATCGTCTGGCCGGTCCTGACGAGGTTTGGGGCAAAACTTCTGAGAAGCGTCTTTCGTCCCCCAGAGCTTTATCATATCATACGGTGGAATTGGAGGCGATTCTGGATCGCCAGGATCAAGGCTTTCAAGTCGGGTTAGAGGAGTTGCGCGTGGAAACAATCGGTCTTCATCGTGAGATTGTCGAGCTTCAAGAGAACGCACTTGTTGTGAGGATCAAGTCTGAGGCCGACCGAGCAAATCAATTTAAGCTAGGTAGACAAATATTGTTTAGAAGATTAGTTAGGAGGGGTTTAGTCTTGGTTGAGATCGTCGAAGATCAACTAGTAAAATATTTCCTGTCATACCGAATCCTTGTGTAATCACGCCCTTTATGATAAATAAAAATAAATATTTGCTTTTGCACATCTCGATGTTTTTTACAAGAAATGTTTCTCGATTTTCATGAATGATGTTTCATATTCCGCTATGTTTTTATAAATAGGTGTTGAGGGATCCATGAGCTTGCCTTATGTTTTCACCTTTTTGGCTCCTTGATTCTCTTCCTATCTTCGGTTCGTTGTTGTCTACTTTATCGATACTCATATGGCTCCAAAGAGGACTCCTCAGTCCTTCAATTTAGTGGTTGCGGATGAGCAATAAGTTTTGTCATCATCGGACGTTGTTTTCATCAAAGAAACTTATATTTTTCATTCGACCATAAGCTGCGAGCCGCCTGTCCTAATGAAAGGGCGACCAGGAAATACGTTAACGATCTGGTGATTTACTGCGACCAATTTAGTACGGGTTGCGGCTGCCCTTGTGTTATGAACTCCAATCAATTCTCAATGGGTATGGGGTTATGTCATTGCACAGATTGAGATGAATTCTATAACAGCGATCATGACATACATTATCTTCTGCCGGCATAGAAACATCATATGATCCGTCAATCTATTTAGTTACATGTCCTCCATTCGCATAGAATTGAATGATTATGCCCATTTCGGACAATTTTGTCTTGATCTTTGTTTCGTCATCTTGGGATCGTGGCTAAGGTACTATTTATGAATTAAACCTATCATGATGCACCATTCGTCGTTGACAATTATATGAGATATATAGTCTTTTCACTGTCTCCTTAAGATTTTTAAGGCAATATGTTATAATGACAAGATAAATATGATCCTCTTGAACATGGTTATTAAATTGTGTTGCATAGCCACAATTGTAGACACTTATCGAGTCAATGGCATAGAGATTTATGCTCTATTTTGTTTTATCATTGTTGATTAGCCTGACAGCACATTAAAAGATGGGAAAAATGAATAGAAAGAAGTAGAATATGCATTAAGAAAAAGTTGGGATGTAATAAAAAGTAAAACAGAACTTTTAATTGTGAGGTGAAGTGCCAGAGCTACAAGCAAAATAGTGTGGTTGTCATTCGAATCAAGTTGAAAAATACCTATTAGTATGTTAATGTTCTAGTTGGGGATTGGTAGTGGCTGAGGTTTCACTGGCAGCATATTTTGTCTTTTTGGTTGATGCATTTGGTTCATTGATGTACATTTTTGGGTTGCATTGGTCATCTATGAATGAATGATAAATGTTTAAAATATATTCAATTAATGTAGTATTACTTTAGCATGGGAAATGCTTAAAATATATCATGAATCAAAGTCATCATAAAGCAGATTTTCAAGCAAAAGGTTTTTTCAAGCAGGTTTTTTGGCAAGCAATGATGATGTCCATCATCCCATGAAGCTCAACTATTCACCTAATTTTTTTCTTCACAGTCTTGTTTTTTCTATTTGGTTCCCTTCATATACTCTCTGATTTCTACAACTCTTATCTCATTATGTTATATGATAAGTACAAATACTTTGATAGTTGGATGAAGAACATGTACTCTCTGCACTATGGTCTTTTGGGATGTCTTCACTAGCATTGGTTTCCAGTTTCTACCCTGATATTTGTGCCTTTCAAAATTCAATTGATTTTTTTCTCAGATACAGTGATACTAAGATAATTGATAAGAACATATTTATGCTTGATGTTTTGTTCTTAGAATTCGGTTGGTCATGCATATTTCTTAGAAACAAGGATGTTGCAGTTTGATACTAAGAAGCTCTTTTGATGCTTTGATGTCTTTGGATGGAGCTTCTATTTATAGTTTGATTGGCCCTGAGTTTTTATGTGATTATATCATTGAATTTTGATAACCTGCTTTTCAACTTTTATTCTTTTCTCTTTCCCTTTGCATTTATGATTTTTAATGATTCAGCTAATTAACTAAACATTCTTCTTTAATGTCATTTTATAGGAAAAACCCTCACCATTCAATAATTGGGCCTTTAAGATTGTTTACATTTCACCATGGTTCTTACTCTTACAAACCTTACTATCATGTCACTTTGCTATTATAGCATGTTATCCATTTCTAATGTGTTGTTTTATATATTTTTTTTAATTTTACTAAGATACTTGTTATGGCTACATTGGGACCAACTTCAAAGGTAAGCTACATGAAAAAAATTTTACCAAGCACAAATCAATAAGTAGTTTAAAGCCCCATCCAATCCCGTTTGCTTTGTTCACACTTCATAGAATCAAAATTATTCTTCATAAATTTCATTATCTCTGGAATTTCAGAAAATTTCATTGTTGCTAGTCTTTTTCTTTAGATTATAAGTTATAACTTATTTGTATCAATTGATTTTCATTCTAAGAATTGTAACAATTAGTTTTATTTTTGCAACTTCATTTTTTGTAACCATGTTAATTTAATTAATTGAATATGGTTTGTTTGAATTATCTTATTGCATTTGTATGTGTTTTTCATTCTTTATATACCAAATTTAAATTTGGTTTATGTAGAACCGAATTAAAATTCGGTTTGACTGGTTTGGTTCTCCTGAAAAATTATTTGGATCGGTTATTTGAATCCTGGAATCTGGTTCATTACGAATTTTTAAGATTTTGAAACCGATCCAACCGAACCCACTGAATGCACACCCTTAGAAACAATGTGAGTGAAATTTTTCAAAGAAAGCTTAAGTTCATCACAAATGCTATTATGAAATATAGGTCTGCAAGGCAAAATCTTACTTCTATAAGGAGGCAAGACCGAAAAAGAAATTATCATTTGATATATAATATACAGGATTAGGGATAAGATGCATTTTACTCTGTTCACTTTAAAATTAGGATATCAACTTCAAGAAAACGCATTCGAATCGAGAACTCTTTTTGTAAAAAACCACGGAGGAAAAACATATGGGTAACTTAAATTGGTATGCATTTGGCTAGCGGAATGCTTATTTTAACCCCAACAAATAAAATCAAATAAAGAATAAGGCTTCAAACACTTGAAGATTTTTTTTTGGGGAACCTTATGAGCAACTCATAGCAATGCATTGTGAATACCATTTTATTGCACCGTACAACCGATCAAAAGTACTACAAGTTCTCTCACAATTTCCTATCCTCATTCATATGATTATTCAAACTATTTAAATATGTTTACTTATTGCATAATACAACCTTCTATAAATTAGCCATTTCGACAAATTGGAATCACATTTGAAACTAAGATTTCCTGCAATCATATTATACACCCATATTCGTTAGGGCCACATTTATCGAGTCGTTCTAAGTGCCTAAATAAGATTCAAGAAGTCGTTGATTGAGAACAATCCTAAATGGTTTACACCACCAAACTTATAAATCTAAAGTCACCTAAAGCCACAAGTTGTCCAGAACTATATTTCAAATAATTAGCTCTAACTTGACCATCAGCGCTAAATTGTTGAATTCATCCAAAGGAGTCATGACGCTGCCCATTTGTTAAGACTATTTGCCCAAAATAACTCATCAACCTGGTCCAAAATACTATTGGTTGACATGGAGTGCCTCTTACCAAGAGTACACAACAAAGGAACTCGCCCTCAGTTAAAAACTCAATCAAAATTCCCCTTGTTAAAAACCAGTTTCAGGTCACAATCTCCCATTACACGGTTAGCTAGAACTGAGTTCAACCTATGAATTCTCTATTTAATTACAATGTTTTGCCAATTTTGTAACTCTGAACTTGATCACCGCTTATAAATAAGTGGTCACTGATCAAGCACAATTATATTAAAATTCTAACAAGAAAATCACAAGACAAAAGCCACATTACATCAAACTGCGATTCTCTGTTAAACGTCACTTCAATTTGCTTCTCCGTAGATTAGTTCGTTTCGCCCGTTGCAGTCAAAGATGTTTTGCTGGGCTCCTTATAAACCAATTATTTAAGAGATTCATTGGTAAAATTTTGGCATAAACAAAAAGAGCTTAATCACGCATCAATTTACACTCAAGAAAATGATTTTTTGAAGATCAAAAAGAAGAAGGATGGGATTAAAGNCCAATTATTTAAGAGATTCATTGGTAAAATTTTGGCATAAACAAAAAGAGCTTAATCACGCATCAATTTACAGTCAAGAAAATGATTTTTTGAAGATCAGAAAAGAAGAAGGATGGGATTAAAAGAACGGAACAGCACCCGACAAATCGCTTTGAGAACAGCGGTTGAGCCCCATACTGAAGCGTGAGGAGAAACAGATAGATCCAAACCCTAGGGCTAATTCGGTCCTCGAGCTGCCCCCTTGGGGCAGCAAGAGCCATTGCCGGTTGAGAGGAATGCCGCCTCTCGTCGCCGCAGTGTTCGAACTTTCGCCGGCTTTATTCAGGCAACCGAGGGATCCGAGATAACCTAATCGAACCAGGCTCGCGCGATTTTCCAACGAATCCCATACGTTGCTTATAAATCGTACGATTCTATTCTCACCAAAATTGTGCCTGAGCTCTCAGATCACCGCCGCACACCGCGGCTGTACGTGCGGCTGTGATCGCGTGCGCTCTCCGCACCTAATAATTAGATTTCACCAACAATCATTGGACAATTTTATTTTTATTTTTTTTGAAAAAAAATTTGCACCCACAACTTTATACAATTTAATAAATAAAGCGGAATACAAATTAATTAAAACACCAGAACAAACAAACAAAAAATTTGGCGATTTCAATATTATAAAATTCAATTTTTTGTTATTTTTTTCATCTTCAACATAACTTTCTCTAGCGATTTATTGGCACTCTCTTCTTCCTCTCTCTCGAGATATGATCGCATCTTCCAGTTAACTAAGCTCCGCTCCATTGTTCTCTCTAGATTTTCCACACTCGATTTTCCATATTGAAAGTCGATGAAATCCTCCACATTACATTAATTCTTACAAAGCAGGCGTTAGCATCACTACTCTATGACTTCACCGACAATCCTCAAATCTGAGCTCCTTCTTCCCCAACACACGAGTATCATGTCTCCCTCCTTCCACTTTTTTGGTTACCGAACCCATTAGCATCTCTCTCCGTCAACTCTAACTTGAGCGGCATCTCTTCTCTCCAAAAACTTAGGTACCTTAATCTCGAAGATAAAATAACTAAAGCAAAAAAAAAATACAAAAAATGAATGGAAAACAAGAAGAAATAATAAGACAGAAAATGAGTACAACAATTTGTACAATTTCTGAGTATCACATTTGTCACTAATTTTATTGAAGTCGAAGAATACATTAGCGGTGTTGGCAACGACGATGCGAGCAACTATCTGGGCGGAGGCGAAGCCAACATCGAAGAAAGAGATATAGGAGACGGATGTGATATTAAACTTTATGATATGAGATAGGTAAATAATACTATTATAAGTGCTATGTATGCAAAAACTACAATAAAACCCCACCGGGGCCAACAACCTAACAAAAAACTGAAAATGGGAATTGGCACAAAAACAAATATTTTCGAACAAACTAAAACCAATAGTAATAAATATCAAAATCTAAAACCACTCCAGAACTCCAAAAACTTTAGAAAGAGGAGAAATATTTATATTGTCATAACAACAGTAACTAGAACTTCAGAAGTTTTAGGTGAAATATCCACGACACTAAATAGTCTGATGCACAACATATCACTCCAAAAGCTTCAAATGAGAGATGCAAAATAACAAAAAGAAAGAAATCTCAATATAGTAGCAACTAGAACTCCAGAGGCTCCAAAAGAGAAATTCTAATAGGGTGGTGAATAAAATCATTTCAAAAGCTCCAAATGAGAGATGCTCAACAACAAAGAGATGCAAAACAATCTGAATATAGCAGTAATCAGAACTTTAGATGTTTCAAGAGAAACATTTGAAACAAACAACAGCAGCCAGAACTCAAGAACTCCCAACTACGAAAGAAGATCACAAGAATTGCATATATAAACAATCAAAGCTACGATGACAGGAAAAAAAGAACTCTAAAAGATATCTGAAAAGAAAAAATTCATATCACAAAAAAACAGCTAAAAACCCCCAAATGTCCTAATAAGGAGAAAGAACAATACAAACTCAACATCCAAACTTCTAGAAAGTCTAAAAAAATACTTCAAAATAACAAAACACATCCAAACAAACAACAACGTAAGAGAAATAAAATCACGGAGAACAAAATTGACAGAAAAAACAACAACAACATTAAAGAAGGTACAAACTGCTTGCAAGTTAATAAAAACAGTCAACTAAATGACAACAACAACTAAACCAATAAAAAGCAAAACAAAATTTTAGAAATTACCAATAAAAAAATAAGGAAATGATAACTTAAAACCTACCTGCACATGAAGATTACAATTCAATTCATATATTCATGATTATTAGATATTTAAAAGTACGACTGCATTTTAATATATAGTTGAAAAACAACATTTCTCAGCCCAAATAAGAACATTTTTAAAAACCAAATGTAAATCTACTCAATATAAGAAAGAGAGAAACAAATAATCAAAAAAACTACATAAAAATAAAAATAAAGCCCAAAAAGAGATCTCATATCAAAAAGAATTTCATAAGTGTTAAAAAAATTCATATAACTTAAAATAGAAAATTGAAAGACATGAAAAGTTACAATATACCAGAAAATCAAAAGAGGAAAAAAAAGAAAAGCTAAAAAAAATAAAACTATACTACAAAAAAACAATAAAAAACAGAACAACAACTGCCAAAGATTAAAAAAAACATAATGATCGGCACAGATAAATTAAAATGGCAGCAACAAAAAATATGATAATAAAACAACCATCAAAGAACAAATAAATGTAAAAGTAACAACAACTAAAGAAGTAAAGCAAAAACACATAATATTTAAACAAAAAATAAAGAATGGGGAAGGATGTAATAAAGNTTAACATCAAAGGTGCAAGCGGCAATTAAATTAATGAAATTACAAGCAATATCAATATTTTGTAATCTTTTACCACAACTTTATACAATTTTATAAATAAAGCAGAACACAAATTAATTAAAACACCAGAACAAACAAATAAAAAATTTGGCCAATTTAAAGTTTAATATTATAAAATTCAAATTTTTGTTATTATTTTCAACTCCAATATAACTCTCTCTAGCGATTTCTTGACACTCTCTTCTTTCTCTACCGCGAGATACGATCGCACCCTCCAGTCAACCAAACTCCACTCCACTGCTCTCTCTTGATTTTCCAAAGTCAATTTACCACACTGAAAGTCGAAGAAATCCTCCACATTACCTTAATTCTTACGAAGCAGGCATTAGCATCACTACTCTCAGACTTCACCGACAATTCTCAAATCAGAGCTCATTCTTCCCCAACACACGAGTCTCATGTCTCCTCCTTCCACTTTTTTGGTCATTGAACCAATTAGCATCTCTCTCCGTCAACTCTGACTTGAGCCGCATCTCTTCTCTCCAAAAACTTAGGTACCTTAATCTCGAAGATAAAATAGCTGAAGCAAAAAAAATACAAAAAAAATAAATGGAAAACAAGAACATGAATAAGGCAGAAAATGAGTACAACAATTTGTACAGTTTTTTAGCATCACATTTGTCACTAATTTTATTGAAGTCGACGAATACATTAGCAGTATTCGTAATGCGATGCGAGCAATTATCTTGGCGGGGGCAAAGCCAACATCGAAGAAAGAGATGTTGGAGACGGATGTGTTAACGTAAGTGTTAATTTTGTAATATTAAACTTTATGATATGAGATAGGTAAATAATACTATTATAAGTGTTATGTATGTAAAAACTACAATAAAAACCCACCAGGGCCAGCAACCTAACAGAAAACCCAAAATGGGAAATGGCACAAAAACAAAAATTTTCGAACAAACTAAAACCAATAGTAATAAATATCAAACTCTAAAACCACTCCAGAACTCCAAAAAATTTAGAAAGAGGAGAAATATCTACATTGTCATAACAACAACAACTAGAACTTCAGAAGTTCTAGGTGAAATATCCACGACACTAAATAGTCTGATGCACAACATGTCTCTCCAAAAGCTTCAAATGAGAGATGCATGGTAACAAAAAGAAAAAAATCTCAATATAGCTGCAACTAAAACTCCAAAGGCTCCAAAAGAGAAATTCTAATAGGGTGGTGAATAAAATTATTTCAAAAGCTCCAAATGAGAGAAACTCAGTAACAAAGAGATGCCAAACAATCTGAATATAGCAGTAATCAGAACTTTAGATGTTTCAAGAAAAACATTTGAAATAAACAACAGCAACCATAACTCGAGAATGCCCAACTACGAAAGAAGATCACAAGAATTGCATATATAAACAAATCAAAACTACGATTACAGGAAAAAGAACTCTAAAGGATATTTGAATAGAAAAAATTCATATCACAAAAAAAAGCTAAAAATCCCCAAATGTCCTAATAAGGAGAAAGAACAAAACACATCCAAACAAACAACAAAAGAAGAGGAATAAAATCACAGAGAACAAAATTGACAGAAAAAAACAACAGCAGCATTAAAGAAGGCACAAATTGTCTGCAAGTTAATAAAAACAGTCGGTTAAATGACAACAACAACTAAACCAAAAAAAAACAAAACAAAATTTTAGAAATTACCAATAAAAAAATAAGGAAACGATAACTCAAAACCTACCTGCACATGAATATTACTATTTAATTCATATATTCATGATTATTAGATATTCAAAAGTACGACTGCATTTTAATATATAGTTGAAAAACAACATTTCTCAGCCCAAATATAAACCTTTTTAAAAACCAAATGTAAATCTACTCAATATACGAAAGAGAGAAGCAAATAATCAAAAAAACTATATAAAAATAAAAATAAAGCCAAAAAAAGGATCTCATATCAAAAAGCACTTCATATATGTTAAAAAAATTCATATAGCTTAAAATAGAAAATTGAAAGACAGGAAAAGTCATAATATACCAGAAAATCAAAAGAGGAAAAAAATGAAAAGCTAAAAAAATAAAACTATACTATCAAACAAACAATAAGAAACAGAACACCAACTGCCAAAGATTAAAAAGAACGCAATGATCAGCACACATAAATTAAAATGGCAACAGCAAAATTATGACAATCAAACAAGCATCAAAGAACAAATAAAAGTAAAAGTAACGACAACTCAACAAAAAAAGTAAAGCAAAAACACATAATACGTAAACAAAAAATAAAGAATGGGGAAGGATGTAATAAAGGGTTCAAATGTCANCTTTATATATATATATATATATATATATATATATAAGAACAATTAAGGTTTAATGCAATGCTGACAATCATCATAGCACAAAAACCAACTCTCAACCAAAAAACCCATGTAGTATATAATATAAGACCAAGTAAATTACATGTAAATCAGCCAAAACCTAAAAATAGTATTTGAAAAAAAAAAAAATAAGAAAAAAAGTAAATAAAGTAAATCTCCATGGATGAATAATAAATATATAGAGAGAGAGAGAACAAAATATATACTATTGAACAGTGGAGATTTAAAAAAAATAGAAAAAAGAAAAAAAAATTGAAAACACTAAAATCAAACAACACAAATAAAACAAAGCCCCAAAATTAAAATAAGCAAGCATAATAAAATAAAAAAAACAATAAAAATGATTAAAAGTTGTAGAATTTTTTGATAGAATAATGTGTACCATTTTTAAATTCATATTGCCAACTCTTATAGTGATCACCCAATGAATAAAACAAATATTAGAATCAATAGAATGAAGTTTATTTCTAAAAATTATAAAATTCCTCTCATACCAGAAAACATATGTGGTAACTTGCAAACTTAAATGTTTGCAAATTTTGAGCGATAAACTATTAAAATGATAAAAGAAAAGGTAAATATTGCTATGAGCAATGAAAAAAATTATCATAAGGGAAAATTTTTTTAAGAAGCAAGTGAGAAAATTAGCATTAAAAAACATTTCAGGTGTTTCATAATCATTTGAACACAAAACATAAGTAGAATTAACATTTATCCCTTTTTAAAATAGAATATATCAAGTTTTGAGACCGTTAATAATAATTTTTCATATATGAAGAGCACACTTTAAAGAAAACCCCTTTAAACCAAACCAAATTAAACAAATTAATAAAAAGATAAAATCATAAAGAAAAAGATAAATAACTTTATGATAGTAGAAAGATCTGTTATTCCAAAAACAAGTATGGTCATTAGTAATAGCAATCATACAAATAGCTTAAATACAAAAATAATGAGCATTAAGATTCTGAGAACAATCCCAATAATTATTAGGAATAATAGCCTTAAGTTTCATATTAAGAAGAAAATTAAACCACAAAAAATAAAATCACTAAAATGCTCTTTAAGAAAAATTCCATTAAATCAAGAGTTGAAATAAAATAAAATAAAGGGTAATCATTGGTAACTTAAAAACTTAAGACATTTCTATACTTATTAACTTTTCTACTAAAATTTCCCAAAAAAAAAAGTGGAAATATAATGACTATTAATAGAAAAAAAAATCATAATGATTAAAAATTTTATCTCTCAAATAAGAATATGAATTATAAAATTTCCAAATAAATTTAATTTTACACATAATAGTTATAAAATCTATAGAAGGAAAAACAAAACCACCAGCTTGCTTAAGCAAGTTATTTTATTCCACAAAGTAATCTTGAATTTCTTATTATCATCAATATTAAGAAAAAAATTTAAACTAAACCAAAATAATAATAATAATAATAAAATCTTTACACCTTTAGATAATAAGGTGAAGTAAAATTAATAATACAAGTAACTCTAAATAGTGAATTTAAGTAATAGAACAATACAAACATCAAAAAAAAAATTGCTTCTAACTAGCAAGCTGCATATGAATTTTATCAATCAGTTTATGATAATTATCAGTAATCAACTTAGAATATTTTATGATAATACCATGGTAATCTCAATGTAAATGTTTGACAAAAAATCCATATAAATTATAAATACATATTTAAATATATTAATGCAAAAATTAGAAGTTTTGCTGGCATTTCTAAGGGTATTAGAAATAAAATTAATATGATTAAAATAAATCTTATTGAAGATAAGAATATTTTCAGCATAAAACAAGTGATTTACAATATCAACTTAATTATCTCAAGCCATATGATTATCAAACACAATAGAAAGAGAGTTCACAATAATAGAACATAGGTAAGAGAAGAGAGAACAATCATGCCTTAAACTCGAAGAAGAAAAAAGATAGTACTTTAATTTAATATTATTAATAATAATAAAATTAACATCAAAGGTGCAAGCGGCAATTAAATTAATGAAATTACAAGCAATATCAATATTTTGTAATCTTTTATATAAAAATTGTTTATTAATCTTATCAAAATCCTTAATAATATCAATTTTAATGCATTTTTTTTCACAACTACTAAAGTTAAAATCACAGAAAATCTCATTTGCTGATATAATATTATCAGCAATATCATGGTCTCTAATTAAAGCGCCTTGTGAATGATATATAATATTAAGGTTTAGGGTAATCCACTAACTTTTTCATCTATTCTGAGAATGCAATTAAAGCCATCAATTAAATCTAAGGAGAATACATATTATCAGTAGTTGTAATAAGAGAATTTCATAAGCTTTTCCTAATATAAACATTATTATCCGTATAAATTACTATTTTAAAAATTCTTATAGATGAAGAAATAGAAACATACCCATGAATTTATTGAGAACCAATTTCGATAGCAAAAAAAAATTCAAAATATATTTATTCTATTTTATCCAAATCCTCTCATTATCAACAAGACAAAAACTGTCTACATTTCCTTCATCAAATAAAATTTTAAAATGATTCAAAGCAATTAGGTTAGAAGTTCATAATGAAGTAAATTTTGTTTCTAATTTAAGAAATAAGGAAAGATAATCACAAATCCCATAAAAATTCAATCATTCTCTGAGGACCCATTGATTTGACTAGCCATAATAAAAGGTTTAATACTTATATATTAATATTATACTATCATTTATATATTGCATGCACCATAATCATTATATGTGAAAATAACTATGACATGTCCATTAGTATTTATAAACAATTATGAGACAATAATTATGAGGTTTAACACATCAAATTATAAATACAATCATAAATACTGAAAATATATGACATAATTAATTTAACATAAGTTTATGTTGCAATAAGGCAAAACTAATTACTTGTGCAAATTCATTTTTAACAATAAATAAAATAAACTATAGTTATAATAATGAATTTGAAATGGTAAGACTCACAAGCACAACAAGCTAGGAGTTATATAGGGATGATATGTTTATTTCATAATAAAAATCAGTTACTTGCCTTAAAATGGGCAATAAAACTCTAAATGATTTAGTTGTTCAATTAGAGTCAACTGGTAGGTCCTATGAATAAGTAGTGGTTGATTTTGTGGTTGTTTGTGCTAAGCAATACAACTCCAAATAATTTAGTGGTTAATTTGGGCAATGGTGCCTAGGCGCCACCTGATGCCCAAGCGCCAGTTTATGATAAGACCTTTGCCTAAGCGCTAAAATTTGGCGCCTAGACACCACAATTTGAAAAACTTCCAATAAACCACCCTTTAGCAGTTTAAACATATATTTCCCTTTCAAAACCACCATAAACTCGTATGGTGATCACAAAGCTTCATTTTCTAGGCTTGTGAGAGCATTTGGGAGGGGCAAGTGAGTGCAAGAAGCAATTTTCTCTCTTTGAGACCATGGCTTCAAGATCTATGGAAAGTAGGAACAATGGAGCATTTGATAGAAATAAATTCATCAACAAAGACGCCCAAATCTACTATAATGGATTTCTTATGGTGAGCATTGAAGGTATTGTTGAAAAGATCAAGAAAATTGAAGAGGATATGGCAAGTATTCAGACCAAAGTTAGCAACATCTTTTATCAGTTTGATCATCTGGACTGGCAGATGAAGCTTTAATTTGATTATGTTGCATATTTTCATGAGGCATTAATAAGGATGTATCAAAAGAACAATTGGATTGGAGAAAGGTCTCCAAAAGAATTTCCTCACTTTTTGTTTAGTAACTTGTTTGTGTATCACAAGCCGATAAATGAGAATGTATAGAAGAATAGTGTTAATGATTACTAGTATTGAGTGTTATGTGTTGGAGATATGATATTTCAGTGTGTTTGATTTAGTGTTAACTTCTAATCTGTAGGTGTTTGCGAGTTTGCATATTTTTATGCTTGTGTGTTTGTATTTGCTTAATTAATTTAATGTGGGACTGATATCTTTTGGTTTGTATCGAATTGGCATTCATGTTAGTGTGTTAATATTAAGTTTGTGAATTTGATGTATCGTGTTTTAGTGTGCTTGAAAATATTTGAGGAATCTAGTACTTGTGCAAATAGAAGTTAGGATATGGTTGGAATACGATTGATTATTAAAATGATGTTGAATTAGGTAAATTAGGTTTCAGAGGCCTTAGGTTTGTTGTGCTTTTATTTAAAAAACTTAATTTGCAAAATTTGGGCATTCGCGTCTAGGCGTCGAAACTTGGCGCCTAAGCGCCAAATCCAGTGTTGAACCGAGTGAACTGCCGGTTTACCCTCTAAAATTGTGAAATTACCCAATTCGATGCCATTCTTTTGCTCTAACATCATCTTCTTCCTCCTATTCTTCGCTAGTGCACCCTAGGGCTTCTCCTACCTTTCAAAACTTATGGATTTAGGGCCTAAAAATTTTGGATTTCTTCTTCTCTAGGTAAGATCCTTACCTTTCCTAAGAGATTCTCTTCTTTCACCATGGATTTCTTCCACACTTGAAGATGTCGAAAATTTGAAAAATTGGAGAAATAGTGAAAAAAATCCATGGAGCTTGTTAGCTTGGAAAATGCTTGTAGGAGCCTTTAAAACTTATATTTGGAATTTATTTATATTTTTATTAGATTTTGAAATGACTCCTAAAACAAAGAGATAAAGAGGGAAGGGGTTATTGATCAAATAAAATTTACAAGTTTAAAATCACAAGATAAGTACAACAATTTACTTTTATCGAAGAATTTGATTGTTGAATGAAGCTGTTCTCATCCTGGAGATGCTGTCAAGAATTTGATTATAGCGCGTCACTGGGAAATTGTTTGCTACTTTGCTGCTATAGCAGTTATTTCAGCTGTTCGAGTGCTTTATGCAAACTTCCCAGAAGCATCTGATGATGAGGTATTTGTTCGGGAGAGGAAAGTTGAGTTTACTCTTGATCAAATTAATACATTATTTCAGTTGCCTAGTGTACTAGATTGCTTTTATTCTGAATTTAATCCTACGGATGCAGAAGCTTGAGGAGATTATTGCATTTTTTACCAATAGGCGTGGAGCTTAGAAAATTAAGAACAACCACAAGGTAAAATTTCTTCTTGCATGCTCAATGCTCCATCTAAGGAATGACACTATTTTATATATGTCTGACTTCTTCTTATGAACCATTTAAGTGAAGTAACCCGGGAGAAAGCCACTTTGAACTACTGCATTCAAAAGGTGAAACCTATAGACATTGGCTCTCTCATTTATAAGTCCATCATCAGTTCTTCTACGGGGGTTCCATTACAATTTTAGTTTACCCCTCACTTATCTTTACTATATGTAAACAATCCAGAGTTAATTTTGTAGCTTGGGAGAAGTTATTACATCCACTAAAGCCTATTAGTAAAGCTGATGTGGATATATATGGAAAGCATGCTAGACTTGGTTTTAGAGGTCGATCTTCAGATATTCCTTCTGCCTCTACTTCTACACCTTCCACTCTTAGTGATGTTGCTCCACTTTCTGCTATTTGAGAAGAACTTTGCGATCGCCATTAGGGGAATCAGAATGATATTACTTTTGTATAGTATCAACTGCAGGAGAATGAAGATATTTAAGAACATTTAGAACAATATTTGAAGCAGAAAAGTAATTATGAGGGTAGTTTAAGTACTTCCCTGGTGAGCTTTCTAAAAGGAGATCAGAGTGTAGAACTTCCCTTGTATCCTCACTATCCTACGTTTGAATGTTGCAAGGATATGGATGAAGATGATGATGAGGAGGAGGAGGAGGAGGATGAGTAATGATTTTGAGTCTAAATGTGTTTGCTTTCCTTAGTTGTTATAACTTTTAGTTATTTTATTGTACCAAACATCATGTTATTTATGCTACAACTGATTTGGATTCTCTACTTTTTAGTTGTTATTACACTACTGTTTACTTTTTGCTCCAAATTATATATAACATTGCATGTGTGTCAGAGTAGTTCTTTTACTTTGAAATTTTTATGTTATACCTTTTGATTTGAGATTTACTACTGCTACACATACCTATTTTTACTACTTGTACATGCTAGGTTCTCATATTTATAGCCCTATGATATATAGTTATTTTGTTAAGTTTTTCTTTCTTCACACTTATTTTGTACTAAAATGTTTTGAACTGTTTAAAAATATAAGTTTAGGGGAGGGAGAAAAACTTTTAAAAACTAGACTTTATTTGTTCTCAATAGAATATATTTCAAAATTATTTTAAATATAACATGTGATATGTGGTGTTAACTTTAAAGAACTATTTTTTATTATATTAATGTTATACTAAACTTAAACAAAAGTTTTTAATGATAAAGCATAGTTCTGGAGTTAAGATATTTGGTATAAAATGATATGAATATGCTTTTACTATTCATAATATAAAAAAAATGTATTTTGGTAACATTAATGATCTTAGATTTGTACTTTAAAAAGAATTATGTCTCTATGAAAAATCATTTTTATACCGATACACATTATCAAGTGAATAAATGTGAGATTTTTTTAACTTTTAAAAGAGGATAATGAAGTTAAAAATCATTAAAGGCTATCCAGATATATCAATCCTCACATAAAAGAATGATGATTAAAAAGATCTTGAAAAAAAAAAGAGAGAAAAAAATTAAAAAGAATAAAAAGTGAGGAGAAGCTTGAGGGGATGTCTTATAAAAAATTTGTTTACTTGAATCATCTTAAGAAGAAACTTATTTACATTTCTAAACCTATTATCAATTTCAAATGTATTAGTCAGATCTTTACTAGTAGAGTTCTCATATAATTTTATATTTTAATTCTTCTAGGATTTCTAAGTTTGATAAATTACAATTATTTTTGAAATTAATAGAAAATCAGAATTCATAAATTGTTTACTAGATACTCTTATACCTTAATTCTAACTTGAGTTATTAAACATTTTTCTAAAGTTTCATTGTTACCTTTATGGGGCAAAACTATAAAAATCTCTAATGAAACCCACTATCATAAGTTAAAACATTTGGTTTATAAAATAAATGAGTTACTTAAGGACACGTAATATTTAAGTTTGGGGGAATTGAAATGCCCAAAAAATGTGATATTTTTATATATATACATGTTATGCTCATTTTTAATGATATTGTACATTAATGAAAGGTATTTTGCTTATTTTTGGTTATAGGTACAAAAGATGAAATTTTAGAGAAAAATGAGCGAAATCGGAGCAACATGGGGTTAATTGGAGCAATGAAGCACAAAATGAACTAGCGCTTAGGCGTCGGGCAGTTAAACCGGGCTTCTAAAAGGTTGGCGCTTAAGCGCTCAACTGTGGCGAGCATTTATGAATGGTAAAAGAGGAGAGTGAGTGTCGTGTGGTGTGTGTGTGTGTGTGTCTTGGAGTGAAATTGTAAGGAGAGTTAAAAAATCCTCAAAAGAACTTCAGATGATTTGCTTGAGAAGAAGTTTAAGATAAGTACTTTGTATTTTTTTTAGTTTTGGTTATTATGTGAACCTAAATTTTAATATAAATCATGTTTTATCTTGTTATCCCAATGAGATCTGAGTAGTTTTCTTAATATTTCTCATTGCAATAAGAATTAATATAGTGTAGGATTAGAATTGTTTAAGATTTCTCTTATTTCATATTTGTGATGATTCATTACTCCGTACTTAATTTACATATTCAATTTGACCTATTGGTATGTTAAAACTTATTTTTAAGCCATAATAACCAATGAGGGCTATGTATTCCTCTACTAGTAAGAATCACATTAATATGGTGGGTAATAAGGCATATAATGGTTTGTGCAAATAGATAGAGTGATAAGATCTAATGGGGTGTAAATTGGTGATTCTAGGGTGACATATTAGAACCTTAACAAATTTGATCTAGAGTTTGGAACTTAATGACCGATTAGTCTTAAAGAGAGGGCACAATGGGTATGTTTGCATCATTTTTTTATGTCATGTGTCCGGGAAGCATCCATGTTGTTAACGCTTCGAATACGGGTAAAAAAATACGCAAATTATTGTTTTTACCCAAATTGCTGAAAAAGTGGTCCGAACGACGAAACAGACTGTGCGATTGCTTCCAGAACATCAATTTTACCTAAGAGACATTCATTTTATCGCGATAACGTGTTTGGCAAAAATGCACGGAGAGAGATTGATTGAATAATAATAATTATTATTATATTATAATAATATTATATATATATATATATATATATATATATA
>JXCR01108727.1:7241-17847 GCA_002079205.1 Phalaenopsis hybrid cultivar | reverse complement strand
AAATAAGGCACCCTCACCCCCCACCACCCCCCCACCTCCCCACTAAAATAAATTTTGATCGTTGAATGCACATCCTTACTTAAAAAAATCTCCAATGATTTTAAATAAAAACATGAGGTATAACCATCAGGTCCTACTACTTTGTTTTTGTCAATTGATGAAAAAGCAGCCCAGATATCTTCCAGAGTACAACATAAAGGTGAGACAGCTCAACACTTTCAGCAATTTTTTACTATAGCATCCCTATTCAGCTCTTCCTCAGACATCACTAGATTTTGAAAAAGTTTCTGAAAGAAATCCAAAGCACTGTTAATGATCCCTTGTTGTGACTATAGCCATCTCCCCTCTTTATCCTTGCATCTAAAAATGGAGTTTATTTGTTTTTGTGCTTGATCCTGGCATGAAAAAAATCAAGTGTTTCTATCCCCCTCCACATGGCTAAGATAGTTTGATTTCTGCTCCAAAAAACCTAATACTTGTTAGATTGCTTCATTAAGTGTTACTTGAGCTTGAATAGATACATCTTCCAAAATTTCCCCTTGAGCAAAGGCTTCCGCAATCTAAACAATTCCTCTTCTGCCTAGCTTATTTTTTCATGGACAATTCCTAAAGTCTCCCAATTCCATTTTTTAAGAGCAACAACAATTTTTTTTAGATTTTCCACAATCTCAACCAAGGCCCAATATATTCATCCACCCATCTCAACTTTACAAATTCCAAAAAAGATTTATGTTCACTCAAGGCATTTATAAATCTAAATCGTGTAGACATTGGCTTAGGTAGTTCTTCATTACCGATAATCAGTGGAGAATGGTCAATGGAAGCTCTGCTTAACTACAATACTTCAGTAAATAAAAAGTCATGCATACATTCTTGATTAATGAGAGATCTGTCTAACCTGCCAAATAAGTTTCCTCTACTCAAAGTAAAGACATTCCCAATAAAACAAACATTCAAAATACAGTCTCCAAATCTTCCTATAGACTTGAAATAAGGACTTCTACCACCTCTTCTCTCCATAAGAGAAGCCACCACATTAAATCACCACAAATAAGCCAAGGCCCAACAGTGCTGTCCCTAACATTGTTCAAGTTAGTTCAAAGAGCCTCCCTACTAGCGACATAAAAGATAGCATAGAATATAATGAGGTTTCGTTTCCATGAGGAAGCTAATTTCCATATGTAAGAAATGTTAGTTATCACCAATAATGTTTACTGTAATGCCTTTTTTCCACATAAATCTAATATTATAATTACAATTATGTAAACAATTATATTCTCCCAATTTACTCACAGCTTTAAGATTGTATTCAGAGCTAATTAAAGGTTCCATAATGGCCATACATTTCAAATGATGACTTCTCCACAAACTTACCACCCCGTTAGAGTCATTCCTCTTGGTAATGCCCCAAACATTCCACACCATAGACTTAACCATTAATGTTGATATTGCACCTTCTAGTCTTCCTAGAAAGTGCTTTATCACCTAAATTTGCTAGAATTCTTGCAGAAGAGGTTCCAATAAATTTCAAAAAAACATCTTGATTAAGATAATTCACTTCTCAATGACCTTTTCCTTTAGTTTTCCTACTTTTCTATATCTGTCGTTCCTTCTCCATTACTACCATAGCAACAACCACCTCTTCATTAAGTATATCATTTTGTGAGACTTCTCTATCTGGATGTAATTGTTCCTTTACCAAGTGACCTTGTTCTTTTTGTTGATTGAGAACATGTGTAGATTATTCAATAGTTGTTTGAGGCTAATCGTTTCTCTCTTCCACATTAAAAACTGACTCGTGTTCAACATTTATAGTCACCTAATTATCTGACTCAACATTTTCCACCTGTTGAGAGCTACTATTATTTACATTCACCATCTTCCCTGCTTTTATTTGATCTCCATCTTTCTCGTTGTCATTTTATTGTTGCCTTAATTCAGGGTGAGCCACAAAGTAATTGTCCAGCATATGACCAAAAATTTTACACTTTGGGCAGTATTTATGCTTATACTCTACTTCTACTTTTTGTCAATATCCATTATTTTGAGTACCTGGCCATATTTGATCATGCATTGGCAAAGTTATGTCTCTTTCAACCATTACTCGTACAACTTATGGCCTTGTGAAGTTATGAGCGGTAAGATCCACCTTAATGGGCTTCCCAAAAGTGGCACCTAGTGAATGCAAAACCTTATAATGGAGGTAGTGGAGCTTCAAACCTAGAAAAGGTAATCTATATAGGAATAGTTGGTGCTTTAACAACCTGGTAAATATTTGGGCTTAGGCACTTTCATGTGAACATTTTTAATTTACCAAGTTTTGCAAAATATTCTTGTGTAGTCCTCTTCTCTTTCTAGCTTAATGATTACGTGTCTCCCATTTAAAGCCCCAACCTTCCACTCTCTAATAAGTTTCAAGCAATCCAAAAAACTCCTAATAAAGTCCATTTTGGATGGCCATGTGTTACTTTTCCAACAAGAATAAATATTAACCTTTCAGTCAATATAGTTGTTTCATTCTTAGTGAAAAAAGTATCAGTTTCCCACATTTTGTTCCCACATGCTAATGTAAGCCTACCTAAACACAATTTCCATCATAGTGCATATGAATTTGTTGAGGGAAGAAAATAATAGAGGTGTCCACATATTTGTATCCTTTAAGAGATTCTTCAAACAACAAAACAGAAGGAGTAGGTGTTGTCATTAATGCAACCACCAATGCAATAGATGTTTAATGAAACAGTTANTCTAATATATACATATATATATATATATATATATATGTATATATATATATATATATATTGTATAAGGACCCAAGCTCCAATTCATTAAAATTAAAGAAAACCAGTTACAATGAGGAAAAAGAGGGCCTTTAACAGAAGGCAACCTCTCAAAACATCAAAAGGGAGCTATCTAATATAGGGAAGAGACAAAAGATCACTGGATAATAGGAAATCCAGTGAGGGAGGAATCCTTTTGCTCACCAAAGGTTCTTCAGTGTAAAGACTCCTTCTAGCCAGCCAATTGGAAGGTCCGTTACCTTCTCTGTGGATATGAGAAAACTTTATAGAGTAATTCTTCAGCAATTGATGAATCCTAGAAATCCAGCTGATTAAGTTCCAGGGAGTGTCACAAGAGCCCTTGATAATGTTAATAAGCAGCAAGGAATCAGATTCAACCCACAGCTGGTTAAAGTTGGAAGTCCCAAAAAACAGCTTGACATTTAGCTTCAAGAGGATCCATAGCTATAACAGGAGATTGAAAATACAAGATGCACCTCCCCTCATGATTCCTGAAGACACCACCAATACCAGCATAATGAGATTTGTAGCTACCATCAGTGTTAATTTTTATCCATCCATACTTAGGAAGAGACCAACAAATTTTCAAAGCTTTGGTAATGGAAGGATTAGAAGAGGGGCTCAGCTCCAACACAGCTCCAAAATTTTTAAATTTAATCAGTTTTTGTACATAGGCAATACAATTTAGACCCACCTTCATTGGCTCTAAAGGAGAAACTTCATACTTCAAGTGGTTTCTAGCCATCCAAACAAACCAAGCCACAATGTTGGGGATATCTTGAAGTTTGATTCCCCTCCAATCAGACCAGTAATTATAGAATACATCCCATGATAGATTCATGGTTGGAACATTCAGCTTTCCAAGTATTATAGACCAAATTTTCTGTACCCAGGGGCTGGTAAAGAAAAGGTGAGCAAGTGTTTCCTCCTCAATCAGACAGAAAACACATCTAGAGGGTCCTCTTAGACCCTTCAATTTCAAGATATCATTGGTGGGAATCAAATTTGAGAAGAGTCTCCATATGAAGAAGGAAATGGAAGGAGTAAGAAATTTGTTCCAAATTATATGACCCCAATTTACCACCTGTTGCGGAGGATGAGTTGGGGGTATGTTCTTTTTGAATGCAATTTTGTCATTTTTCCCATGTTTAACAGAGAGTTTCAGAATATTGGAGATTTGAGGGGGGCTGCAAAAAGGAAGAATAGGAGTAAGGTTCCACTTATCATGTTCCCATAGATCCTTCAAATACTTGGGAAAGGCTGGAGCATTTTGATCTTGAAGTAGGCTGCCTTCCAAAGACCAATTATCCCACCAGATGTTTACCAAACCATCACCTATCTCCCAAACAAACATTTGTTCAGCTTCCTCCCTAATCTGTAACATCTTTTTCCAAAAAGGAGAGTCCCCCAATCCCACAGATAATTGGGTAGGGTGTTGGTGCTTACAGTATTTACTCCATAAGAATTCAACCCAAAGGGAGGACTGAGATATGAATTTAATCCAGAGTTACAAAGGTTAGTATGCATTATTTGAGGGAAGGACTTGAAGCCTAACCCTCCTTCCATGAAAGGTTTACACACCTTAGCCCATTTAGTCCAGTGTTTTTGCTTTCTTTGACCAGCCCATAGAAATCTATTGAGCATACCTTCAAATAATCTTTGAGTAGCCTTTTTCATAATATTCATTTGTAGAAGATAAGATGGAAGAACAGATAAAACACTTTTCAGAAAGGTTATCCTACCCCAATTGGATAAAAAGAATTCTCCCATGCTTGCAGTTTGCTTTGAATCTTCTCTAGAATATGATCAAACTAAAAATTTTTATTTCTTCCTTTGATAAGAAATACCCCTAGATACTTCACATGAAGATGGTTATTGGT
Organism: Phalaenopsis hybrid cultivar; assembly: GCA_002079205.1. Lineage (NCBI taxonomy): Eukaryota > Viridiplantae > Streptophyta > Magnoliopsida > Asparagales > Orchidaceae > Phalaenopsis > Phalaenopsis hybrid cultivar. The sequence continues at coordinate 13,163 of JXCR01108727.1, read as the reverse complement.
AAAGCCAATGAAGCCAGAAACCCAGGTCTTAAGCTCACTCTTGCATTGTTTGCTAAAAATAGTAATGCACTTCTGATCATTCAACTTCATTCTAGAAACATCCTGAAAATTCTACAAGCATTGCATGAATAACTTAACAACAGATTTGGAAGCTTTTGAAAATATAATGATATCATCAGCAAAAGCCAAATGATTAATTAAGATGGAAAATCTATGAGTATAAAGGGAGTGAGGTTTCCTGGCTGCCATATCATTCAACATTATGGATAAGTAGTCAAAAACTAGAATAAATATGGTAGGGGATAGGGGGTCACCTTGTTTGATACCTCTTGATGCATTGAAAAACCCATGTGAAGTTCCATTAATGAAGACAGAATGGAAATTGTTACCCAGCCATCTATTGATTAGAGAGATAAAGGAAGGGGAGAAACCTCTGGCAATTAGAACTAGTTCAATAAACTTCCAACTGATTGTGTCATAAGCTTTTTTGATATCCAATTTGAGAATTAAGTTACCTCCTCTAGTGATTCTGTCCAAATCTAATACCAACTCTTGAGCCAAAAATACATTATCTATAATACTTTTATCTTTGATGAAGGTTGCCTGATTCCGCATATAAGTTGATTCAAATGGGGTTGTAATCTATGGACCAGGACTTTGCTTATTATCTTTGAAATAACATAAGTAAGGCTAATGGGTCTGAAATTTTACCATTTGTGAGGAGTTTTTTCTTTGGAAACCAAAGTAATAGTAGAGGAGGAGAAATATTTGGGGAGATCAGCCCCCCAGAAAAAGCTTTAAACTGTTGCAATGACATCTCCCTTCACAATTAGCCAGGCCTTTTTATTAAAGTCTGTTGTGAACCCATCAGGTCTAGCTACTTTTGTGCTTTCAATAGAATTCAGTGATTCTCATATTTCCTTTTCATTAGGAATAACAGTGAGAGAGAGGCTTTGGGTGAACTCCCTTTCCTTGTCAAATAAGGTGTATTGAATGGCAGGTTGAGAGACAGGAGTTTGTTTGAAAATGTCTTAAAAGTATTGAACAACATTACCAACTATGCCTTCAACAGTTGTAATCCAATGACCCTCCTGAGAAATGATTTTATGAATGGTGTTGCATTTCCTCCAATAGTTGATGCAAGCATGGTAATATTTAGAATTTCTATCCCCATCACAAAATTTCATTCTATTGGCCTTCTGAGCATAGAACTCCTCTTGCATATTGATTGCATCCAGCAGATGTTCATTAGCAGAATGAAGTTCAATTTCAGACCCATTGCCAGAAGTCATGAGTTGTTCTAGCTGCAGTACCTTTTGTTCAGCTTCTAGAACTTTACTATCAATATTCCCTACCACCTCCCAATTCCATTTAGAAAGATTTTTACTGACTTTTTTTTGTAAAAGCCATAGTTTGATTCTAGGGATGTGATAATGAACAACTGTCGAAGCCAAAAAGGCTTGATTAAGAAAATCCCCATGCATGGACCACATATTAAGATATATGAACTTGTCTTTACTTTTAGTAGTGTTGGAAGATATCTGAATGAGTAAGGTCTATGATCTGACCCACTCATAGCCAAGTGTTGGACAGATGTGTGGAGGAAATCTCTGAACCAAAAATCATTCACCAAAACTCTATCCAGCCTCTCCCAAATCCTCCCCCTTCTCCATGTGTACTTAGGACCAATAAACCCAAATCAAAAAGTCCAGCAGACTGAATATTGTCATTGAAAAGGTTCATAAGGTTGATATCAGGAGATCTCCCTCCCTTCTTCTCACTAGGTGAAGAGAGCCAATTGAAATCACCCCCAACAATCAAGAAATCCCTTATAGAATTGCTGAAATCTTGTAACTGTTGCCATAGTTCATGTCTAGCAGCGGATGTACAGCCAGAATAAATGAAAGTAGCAAAGCCATAATAGCAATTTAAGTTAATCTTCAAGTGGATAAATTGGTCTCCCTCTTTGAGAACAATACATTGAATTTCTGTCTGCAAAAAGCCAAATTTTACTGTTAGTGTTGACAATAAGCTGAAATCCAGGGAGCTTCCTCACAATTCTGTTGACATGTTTAGTTATCATAGGTTCAAATATTGCAATGATCCAAGGTTTATACATTCTATTAAGGGCCAGAATTCTATTAAGGGATTTCGGATGTACTAATCCCCTAACATTCCAACAGATTAGGTTTATTAACCAATTGAGGTTGACTTTCCCCTCCTCCTAGTTCCAACAGTGCTAGAAGAGAGAGGGAGGTCTTCCTCCAAAGAAGAAGAAGAAGGAAGGAGGTTCTTTAATTCTAAAAGAATTTTCTTCTTTTTTGTTTTCTGAATTTTCCATCCCTCTTCTAAATTTTTAGCCAATTGCAATAGCAAAGGATCTTCCTCTGGTATATCAATAGTTGTTTCCCTTTGTTCAACTGAAGGTGTTGGAAGTGCAGTACATTGGATTTGTTCACCTTGAGTGGATTGTGGGATAAGGTGAAGCTGCTCAGTCTGAGGTTTTAGAATGTTTTGAAGAGAATTATTAGGGTCCACAACATCTTTTCTCATATTCTGAGATAATTCAGCCAACTCTTGTAAAGTGTCCTCCTGAGTCCTTATCCCTGGAACTTCAGAATCCTGGGTAGCAATTCTAGCAACATCTGGCAACTCAATTCCTTGTGCCTCTAAACCCTCAGAATTTGGTCTGGGAAGCTTCCTTCTGAGGTTGGGATGAAGTCTAAAGCACTTCTCATCAGTATGGCCAAACATTTTGCAATGATGACAATAATAAGGCCTTTGTTCAGCTATGATTTTCTGCCAATATCCACTGTGCTCAGTACCTAACCAAATTTCCTCCACAGCTGGTAAGGTAATATTTCTTTCAATCAGGATTCTAGCTACTGAGGGTCTGGATAAATTGAAGGTGGGGGCATCCAACTTCAAAGGTCTTTCCAAAGCTTTGCCAATGTTGAAGAGAACTTTGTGGTTGAAGAAATGGAGTTTAAGTCCAGGTAACTTAAACCAAATGGGGACATTGGGTAATTCTTTACTGGGGTCGAAATAAGGAGTCCACTTTAATAGTTCCATTGAGATACCTTCAATCAAAATAGATTGTTTAGAGAAAATTCTAGCATAGTCTTCTTCCCTTGTTAGGTTGATGAGAATATGCCTTCCATCAAGAAGACCCACTTTCCATGCCCCTTTGAATTTTAGTCTATCAAAAAATCTTCTCACAGATTCCATTTTTGGATGGCCTAGTTTAAATTTGCCAATTAAGGTGAATTTATAACATTCAGTTAGGCCATTTAAGTCCTCCTCAGTATATTAGATAGCCATTTTCCCACTTTTCTTGCATATAGGTTTGAATAGAGGGTCATTACCCTCATGATACTCTTGAGGAAAAACCAAGTCATCAGGACTTTGATCATTATCATAAATTTTCCCAAAAATGTCATCAAAAGTGGCCTTAGCCCACTGAATATTTGTGGCTATATCAATAATATTAGGGTCAGTCATCTCTGAAAAAACCTCACAACACAGGAACTATCAAAGGTCAAGGTAACTAGTGGAGATGTCGGTTACAAGAAAATGAGTAGTAGATGGAGAAGTAGAGCAAGCAAAAGAAATAGTAGAGACAAAATAGTAGAGATAAAACCCAAGTAACTAGACAAAACAAAACAACAACAGTGGGACTAAGCAATGGAACAGTAATTATTTGAAAAAACCAAAGCTCGGGAAGAGGTAAAGAGCTAGAGAAAAGCAAAACTTGAAGAAATCAGTGATGAGAGGAGAGAAAAACTAGTTGAACTTGAGAAAGCAGCTGAGATTAAGCCATCAGCAGAANATATATATATATTTATGAAAAGTGCAAGGGTTGATTTTATTGAAATAGAAATGATACATAAAGGTTGTGTGAGAGAGCCCAATAGAGGCACCTTACCCATACAGTAATATCTCAACAAAAAGATACAGATAGACTCAATAAAAATGTAGATGAAATTTAAAACATGTAGAAAACAGGTAGCTAGGGACGAGCCAGTTTAACCCTACCTCTTCCTCTAGCTTTTGGAGCAGAACCAGATAATAAACTTTGAAGAGTAGTGTCTTTGTCAGGAGTAACCAAAGTATCATCCATTAAGTTTTCAAGTTAGAGTGTGTCCCCAACCTTCTTCTTCTACCAAGAAGTGGAATCCTATCATTCTTCATCTGAAGATTATCTCATGTGATCCTTGGTCTGATTATAAGTTAGAACCGCAATAGAAGAAAAGACAGTCATTGCCACAATGATAGGTTATAGTGTATTTGATGTGTGAATTGTCAACTCTGCACTTGATGCTTCCTGAGTAGGAGCTCTGGGGCTATCCTGATTTTTTGTTAAAAAATTATCCATTGTAGTATCGTCAGGAGAAGGGATCCCATGGGTAGACACCAACTCCTATCTTGTGGAGATTCCCTCCTCAGGTTGGTTGTCATCAGGTTTGTTGGGAGCCCGTTCAAGAACATGGGGTGCACTAACAAAATGTTCCTGCTTTTGACTATTGGTTCTCAACTGTGGGTGCAATCTGAAATATTTCTCCTGCGGGTGTCCAAACATCTTGCAGTGCCTGGAGTAGTAATGTTTTTAATCCATAATGATTTTTTGTCAATAACCATTGTGAGCAAAGCCAGGCCAGACTTCTTCTACATCTGGTAGTGTAATATCTCCTTCAGTCAAAATCCTTGTAATAGAGGGCCTTGAGAAATGAACTGTAAGTAAGTCTACTTACAAAGGTTTTCCAGGAATTGTCCCAATTGCATATAAGATAGGTAGGTCAAAAAATTGAAGCTTGAGTTCAGGTGATGAGAACCAGATAGATGCAATTGGGGGTTCTTGACTAGGATCGAAAGTAGGGGTCCATTTGAGCAATTTCATATGTTTGCCCTTGATTGTGATGAATTTCTTTAAGAAGATCCTCGTGTAATTTTCTTCTATGCTCTGATGTATCTTAACATGTCTTCCATCAAAATGACCCACCTGTCAATCCTCAACCAGTTTGAAATCTTCAAAAGCCTTCCTGATAATCTCCATTTTAAGGCAATCTAATTGAAACTTTCCAACTAGTGTAAATTTGTATTTTCCTGCACTAGTTGAAATTTCAGCGTTATAGAAGAAAATTGCTGGTTTGCCTGCCTTTTTATCTACTTTTTTAATGAGATTTCAATCTTCATTTCCTGCAACAAAATCATGGTTCATCTACGAGAATGCTGAACTATCTGCAAGGTGGATGGGTAGCTGCGTTTGTGAACCACTATAGTATATGAGGGCTTGGTGGGGTTATCACCAGTGACAGTGACAGCGTAGGAAGACCCTGAAGCCATTAGTGTGCTTCACACAAGCACTGCAGCAACTGACTGCCACCTAGGAAATGGTACGTGAGCAGAACGATATGCAAGCAGTCTGAAGGTTGAGCAGAAAACAGTGGCGGAATAATCGAGCGGCCTTAACGAAGCAGACGAGTAGCTCGTGAGAACCTGCTGCTCGAAGTGTCGTGGACACGAGCTGCAAACGGAGAACAAGCTCGAAGCAAATGAGCAAACAGCGTAGTGCAGGCTCAACGACGTGAGCTCCTCCGCTAGCCAGAGCCGTTGACAAAGACAAAAAGGATCAAAAAGAGCAAAAGAAAGTAGAAGTTTGTTTCGCCCTATGGTTCGCCATGAGCAGAAGCGAAAACGAAGACTCATTACACACACACACACACACACATACATATCGACGACGCGAGCTCCTTCGCCAGCCAGAGCCATTGACGAAGATAAAAAGGATCAAAACAAGCAGAAGAAAGTAGAAGTCTGTTTCGGCATATGGTTCGCAATGAGCAGAAACCTTAGCAGAGCGAAAAAGAAGACCCATCATTATATATATATATATATATATATATATATATATATATATATATA
>JXCR01108722.1:127212-156731 GCA_002079205.1 Phalaenopsis hybrid cultivar | reverse complement strand
AAAAATAGGAGCAATTATATTCTTTTCCCTTACTAGAGATGTTATAAAGAACATTGGTTAATCTAAAGTTTCAATAGTTTTGAAGACGGGCTAGGCAGGGAAGATACTAGCTCTCACTCTATTGTTCTCTCTTATCCCTCCACCTGGAGGCTAACATCTCACATCAAAACCTAAAACAATAAACCAAATTAGGGGCTTTAGCCTGTCACTCTAAAGTCCTCCAATTCTACACCCTTTAAATATTATTTCCCTATTTATTTGCACTTAAATATATGGACTATATTCTCATCCATACAATCTCATGTGATTCTACCACAGTTGATTGAGACAATACCATCCCGGATCTTACATGTTCTCACAACAGATTTTAACATGAAAGTTGATCAAGTTTACATGTAAATGAAGAACAAAGTAAAAATCATCACAATATTTTCTCACTCTGTAAAATTTATATCCTACACATGGATACTAATTCATTACAAGAGGGAAGAGTAAAGAAAATTACTCACTACACATGGAGAAACAACAATAACTTTTCATTGAAAAAGTCTTTGAAAACACACAAATAAAGTACTAANAGACAATACCATCCCGGATCTTACATGTTCTCACAACAGATTTTAACATGAAAGTTGATCAATTTTACATGTAAATGAAGAACAAAGTAAAAATCATCACAATATTTTCTCTCTATACCTACACATGGATACTAATTCATTACAAGAGGGAAGAGTAAGGAAAATTACTCACTACACATGGAGAAAAATAATAACTTTTCATTGAAAAAGTCTTTGAAAACACACAAATAAAGTACTAGATTCAAATCAAAATACAATGAAAATACTTATCTCTGATAGAAATCATACTCTCCTTGTATAGCAAAAGCAATCTCCTTACAATCCTCTCCAAGAGCAAAGTGAAAAGAAAAGAAGAAATCTCTCACACTCTCTGTCTCTCTTTCTCACCTTGCCGCCCCACTTCGGGCTCACGCCCAAGCCTTATTCTTCTTCTTCAAGCCTTCTTCTCTTCTTCTAATGAATTCAAGAGACTAAGAGATATTTTAAAAATATTTCCAAGCCTTTTTTTATAATTTCCCAAGAGATGCTTAAGTGCCTCTTCAAAACTGTCAATATTCATTGAATCTTCCAAATGGTGCCTTAAGTGCCTCTTCAAAACTCCATATAACAACCCCAAATTCTTCTAGAAAGTCCATTTTATCAATTCCAATGAATTACCCAAGAGATGCATGAAGCACCACTTTAAAAATTGTTCAAATCCGACATATATTCTAGAAGGTATGTTGAAAACTATCACACGCGCCCAAGCGCCGATTTTGGGGCGCTTAAGCGCCCCCCTCTCTGTCTGGTGGCACCTAAGCACCATTTTGAGCACTTACGCACCGGGCATAGGCACTTAAGTGTGTCCGTTTTAGTGTGCCCCGATTTGACCCGATTTGCTCTGGCTTGCTCCGTTTTGGTCCATTTTTGTTTCTTTTAATCCAATCACACCAAATTCTTCAATTTGATGTACCTACAAACAAAAACACAAGAAAACATACCTTTAAAGTGCAATATCATTATAAAATAAAACATAAAAAATAATACATTTTTAGGCGTATCATAGCCTTAGCACAAAAATCCTAGNCCCCAAATTGACCCGATTTGCTCTGGCTTGCTCCGTTTTGGTCCATTTTTGTTTCTTTTAATCCAATCACACTAAATTCTTCAATTTGATGTACCTACAAACTAAAACACAAGAAAACATACCTTTAAAGTGCAATATCATTATAAAATAAAACATAAAAATAGTACATTTTTAGGCGTATCATAGCCCTAGCACAAAAATCCTAAAGGTTGGAGCTCCCTTCGCTCCCCTTTGCTTTGGTTGTCCAGATCTTTTAGAAAGATTGAAAAGTAGATCTTTGCAAATGAGAAAATGCGAGTCATTAGCTCATTTTGCAAAGCTTAAAAACATTGTGAAATCGGGAAGAGCGTTGCTCGCCCGTTTCATGATGAGATGGAGAACTTCCCTTTTTACAGATCCAAAGAGAAGTTCCCCACTTGCCTCGCCAAAGCAAAAGCGGCAATTGCCATCTTTTTATATATTGATACTAGGTTCCCTAGTGAGATTGTTAGCATGGGAATGACTCCTTATTACATGTGTATGTTTGCATGTCACATAGCACATCACTTCATCTCGTTTGGCCGCCCCAGTCCAACAAACATTTCACTTTGCTCCGGCCGCTCTGGCCCATAGAGCATTTCACTTCACTTCGTCTGATCGCCCCGGCTTGGCGAGCATTTCACTTCGCTTCATCTAGCAGCCCCAGCCTGATGGGCATCCCACTTTATTTCAATTGACTTCCCTGAGCTGATTGACATGACACTTTGGCTCGACCGGATCCCTTGACCAAGTCGACCAACTACTTGCACCACCATATTGTCTTGCATGTGTGTTTGCATTTTTGCATGTTATAGCACATAGGCATGAATAAATTATTGCATCCCATCTTGCATCTGTATGTTTGCATGATTATGATCATATGTCCGAGTTGCACATTCCCTGGGGCTGCTGCCACTATGGTATGCCCACCTTTATTTTTATTGCCTTATTGGCAAACCTCCTGGAGCCTTTACCAACATGACATCCCCATCTTTCTTGGGCCCCTGCCGTCGCGCCATGCTTACTCTTTACAGGTCACTGCCTCATCAGCATACCTCCTGGAGCCGCTGCCACCAAGGCATGTCCATCTTCTTAGGGCCACTGCCACTACGATATGCCCACCTTTTTTTTTACTGTCTTATCGGCATACCTCCTCGGGTCGCTACCACCACGACATGTCCATCTTCTTTGGGCCAATGCCACAATGGTATGCCCACCTTAGTTTTTTTTTTCCTTATCGGCATACCTCATAGGGCCACTGTCACCATGGAATCCCCATCTTTTTGGGGCCCTTGTCGTCACGCCATGCCTATTCTTTACAGGTCACCTCCTTTTTGGCATACCTCCTGGGGCCGCTGCCACCACGACATGTGCATATTTTTAGAGACACTACCACTACGTTATGCCCATCTTGGTTTGAATCCATGCCCCATGGTACAATCGTCGCTTGTGTTTTGATTAATCATCTACATTTGCATGTTTGCATGGATAGCGAGCTAGAACCGTTAGAAAAGTGACTCCCGTGTTGGTCACAATGCCTTAACGAGCATTGCTTGTTGGGTTAATCCTTATGAGTAATGCGAGTTAAGTCATCGAGACTGACATGAGTATGACTGTGCTAAGAATCCAATGAATCTAACTGGTTTCATCCCCTTTCGTGGCACTCTTTAGATTCTTTGGATCCTTAGGATGGGACCAGTAAAGTGACCCCGTCAAAGTCATACCATACCCAAACTTACCTCGCACTTAGATATAAGATTGATGCACTTTTCATTAGATGGTGTGCTTGGCTAGGATTTATGATGTTAGGTAGTANTGTCCAGATCTTTTAGAAAGATTGAAAAGTAGATCTTTGCAAATGAGAAAATGCGAGTCATTAGCTCATTTTACAAAGCTTAAAGACATCGTGAAATCAGGAAGAGCGTTTTTGCTCGCCCGTTTCATGATGAGATGGAGAACTTCCCTTTTTACAGATCCAGAGAGAAGTTCCTCACTTACCTCGCCAAAGCAAAAGCGACAATTGCCATCTTTTTATATATCGATACTAGGTTCCCTAGTGAGATTGTTAGCATGGGAATGACTCCTTATTACATGTGTATGTTTGCATATCACATAGCACATCACTTCATCTCGTTTGGCCGCCCCAGTCCAACAAACATTTCACTTCGCTCCGGCCGCTCTGACCCAGAGAGCATTTCACTTCACTTCGTCCGATCACCCCGGCTTGGCGAGCATTTCACTTCGCTTCATCTAGCAGCCCCAGCCTGATGGGCATCCCACTTCATTTCAATTGACTTCCCTGAGCTGATTGACATGACACTTTGGCTCAACCGGATCCCTCGACCAAGTCGACCAACTACTTGCACCACCATATTGTCTTGCATGTGTGTTTGCATTTTTGCTTGTTGTAGCACATATGCATGAATAAATTATTGCATCCCATCTTGCATCTGTATGTTTGCATGATTATGATCATATGTCCGAGTTGCACATTCCCTGGGGCTGCTGCCACTATGGTATGCCTACCTTTATTTTTATTGCCTTATCAGCAAACCTCCTGGAGCCTTTACCAACATGACATCCCCATCTTTCTTGGGCCTCTGCTGCACACCATGCCTACTCTTTACAGGTCACTGCCTCATCAGCATATCTCCTGGAGCCGTTGCCACCAAGGCATGTCCATCTTCTTAGGGCCACTGCCACAACGGTATGCCCACCTTTATTTTTACTGTCTTATCGGCATACCTCCTCGGGTCGCTACCACCACGACATGTCCATCTTCTTTGGGCCAATGCCACAATGGCATGCCCACCTTAGTTTTTTTTTGCCTTATCGGCATACCTCATAGGGCCACTATCACCATGGCATCACTATCTTTTTGGGGCCCCTGTCGTCACGCCATGCCTATTCTTTACAGGTCACCTCCTTATCGGCATACCTCCTGGGGCCGCTGCCACCACGACATGCCCATCTTTTTAGAGACACTACCACTACGTTATGCCCATCTTGGTTTGAATCCATGCCCCATGGTATAATCATCACTTGTGTTTTGATTAATCATCTACATTTGCATGTTTGCATGGATAGCGAGCTAGAACCGTTAGAAAAGTGGCTCCCTTGTTGGTCGCAATGCCTTAACGAGCATTGCTTGTTGGGTTAATCCCTATGAGTAATGCGAGTTAAGTCATCGAGACTGACATGAGTATGACTGTGCTAAGAATCCAATGAATCGAACTGGTTTCATCCCCTTTCGTGGCACTCTTTAGATTATTTGGATCCTTAGGATGGGACTAGTAAAGTGACCCCGTCAAAGTCATACCATACCCAAACTTACCTCGCACTTAGATATAAGATTGATGCACTTTTTGTTAGATGGTATGCTTGGCTAGGATTTATGATGTTAGGTAGTCTTTTTGATGTCTGGCTATTGTTCTCTACTGGATTGGTTGCCCTAGCCAAACATCTTTCTTTTGCATTGTGCTTTTGGTGTGACTGCATGTTGCATATGTATGGTAGTGTGTTAGGGCGTTCTTCTGCAGGGAGCCATGCCTATTTATATGCACACACACAGGTACTGCTCTGAGGGGAGCAAATAATGATTTATAACCTTTGCTTGCAGGTGCTATTAGCTCCCCCACTTTTAAGGCATGACTCATGATAAGTTATTTGCATGTGAGTTTTTCCGCTGACACTTATTTTCATACAAGATTGAGACTTTTTCTTTTCTCTATGTACTTTTAGAGTCTAGGAGAGTCCTATAGCAGAAATAAGATACAGGCACGCGTTTCGAGACGTTAGCGCGGGAACCACGTGGAGGGGACCAGGAGCAGATGCTCATGCCCTGTATCTTAATTATGTATTTTATATTGATGTATAGAATTAGGACAAAACATGTATATGCGGAGTCCGACCACCTTTTTCTTTTTTAGGATATGTTGTCAACCCAGCGACACCGGCCTGTTTATTATTTTGATTTGACTTGTTTTATTTTTTCTTTTTTTATCATGTTGCATGTCTGTACTTGCATGTATTTTCCTTATTTTCTTTACGTGTTTTATCTGGGGTTTCACGATACAACATAGGCACTTTAGGACTTAAATTCCTAATTTTCTGCAAAATCCTAATAAAATATTCAAGATAATTAAACTTTAGGATTAAAATATTCAAGATTTTAAAAATTGCAACATTTACTTTCTTGCATATATTAATAAAGCCTCCACAATAGTTAGGACCACTCTAGATAACTGCATTCCTATATTTCATGTCCTGAGGAGGAGTCCCCATACTTTTCAACCTGACTGGCCTAACATGCCTTCATATATGTGGTTTTCTAGTACGGTGTTAGAAGGCTCTCCGACCCAGACGGTGTGTAAGTTCTTTTGTTTGGAGCGTTTCCAGCTTTGTAGCTAAACCTCCACTTTCTCTTCTTTCCTGAGGCATTCTTGCCACTTCGGCAGGTATAAGTCCCACCTCTTGGTGCTCTAGTTTATATTCATAGGATAGAGTTTCCTTCATTTGAACTTAGGGCTATCGAGGTTCTCGTGGATGATGCAATTCACGGATTGCTGATTGAGGATCTCAGGTTGTGTTTGGTCGACTACCTTCATGACTAGGTAGACTAGTGGCTTGGGATGACAGGTCTGTGGTACCCCAACCCGACTACCTCTACCTCCTAGGATTACTCTTTCCTATCTTTTGACTACCCCTGTTGAGCCACTTCTGCTCCTTTGACTTCATTGGTGTCACTTTAACGACCCGATGCCGATAAGCTGCTGCATGTTCGGGATATGATGATTTGTCCTCCTTCCTTATGCTTCGGATGTGCTATGACGTATTAGGATACCCCCATTGAAGTGATTTATGGTTATTTCACAAGTTTTGTAAGTTGAGAAGCCGCTACCCATTTGGATGTGGGAGATTCATTCTCCGCCTGATGGTGCAGCGTGAGCATTAAAGCATCAAGATTGTTCCATACGAAATAATCACCTTTTGATAACCTATACCCTAGGTTCATAATGATAAAACAAAACTCCTTCCATCGAGAGTCTTCTTGGGTATTCTCCGAGATGTAATTAATAAGTAGGAATACGTTCCTCTGGGAGACTTTTGACCCCATAACAAAAAATATTCTTTTTCGTTCTCTAGTTACGGGTAGCTTACATAGAGATTATGCTTATGGATGTTGTTTTTTTTTTTCTTGAGGAACTTCAATCCGATTTTTTTTGGATGTGTCAGGATTATTTTGGTTGTGGGGTTGCCCGTAAGAAGCTGTCGGTCACCGGAATTGAAATCCCGTCGTCTGCCTCGGAAGAACATTTTAATTTATATATAGATTTAAGTTTTAAAAAATATGAAATCAAATTGACCCCATATTTTTCATAGTTTAAATGAAAGAGCTTTGTACCTCAAACCCTATATCTATCCCGAAGGATAAACCCAAGACTTGAGGATGAGGCTCGATCAAATAAACTAAGAAATATATCACATCCGTTTGGTATGCGAAATAGTTTTATTTGTCAACGATTTCCCCTATTTAATATGAAGAATTAAATAGGGTGTATATTAAGCTGGGTTCGGACAAGCTTCCTATAAGGGCATGCCCCTATAGTTAATTACATCTTAGATAACCGAAGTCACATAAGAAAACTCTCGATAAAAATCAGAGAATATTATCTTCAAGGAGTTCAAAAAAATAGGACTTTTCAATAAAAACAGACAAAGAGGTGTGAAATGGGAATTTCTCAAATTTGGATCTTTTTTTTTTGAATTTAAAGGAGGAAGAACTAGGGGATGTCATGGATTTGGAGGAGAACCTCGGTGACTTCCCAATCTATCATATTGTTTGGCTTTAATTTTGAGGAGAAATTATGTGAGTGTTTCATCCTGTAAATTTTATTTTTTTAGGACTTACATTTGTGTGAAACGATCACACCAATGGCCTAGAAGATGTGAGAGTTTAGGTCGTGATGGGTGACAACCTCAGAATCTTAAGATGAGTTAGGGCTTATATCGTATAACAGAGCTGTACAAAGGCCTAAAAATAAGGTGATGATTTACATTGCATAAGCAAACAATCTCAAAATCCTATGGCTTGTTGTTTTAGTTCTAAGGAAGGAAATTGGTTTAGTTGTGGAAGACAGGTTTTGCTGTTGAAAATGGTCGTGCTGCCCACAGTGTTAGCTCCAAGCTCTTTGCGGTGACGAGTTTAAGGTTTCTAGGGTGTCAAGTTATGATGTTAAATCAGATGATCCTATGGTTGAAGTTCTTTAAATGTTATGGGGTATGTTAAAGTTGATTAGAGAGACACCAGTTAAGATTCTACGGTTCCCTCATTCTGGTACCACTATTTTCTATTGGAATCAGTTAGTCCAAATAAATTTAATAAACTCAACTTAATGAGTTCCATACTTTCATTTAGACCGTGGTAAGCCTCGTTAGCAACCGTAGGTTACCTCTTCAAAGGGATTCCTGATCATCCGATAGAGACGTCTTAATTTAGTTACAATTTTTGTTTTATGATTTTTGTGATTGAATTTTGAGTTATCTTATATTTTGATTGTTGTGGCAGTGAATTTTATCTTGGTTGATTTTAGATTTGATTTTTGTTTTGGTTTTTGGTTTTGGTTTTGTGGCTATCCTAGCAGTTTTGGTTTGCAAGCAGGGCGACATTATTGTTTAGCATGTAAGTTTTGTAAGCATAAAAAGTACAGTATGGAAAGTGTAGAAAAATGACAGAATTGTAAATTGTAAAAAAGTACCTGACGAGTTGTCTCATTCCACCACGTGAAACTCAAAAATGCATGTAAGGANAATTTTGAGTTATCTTATATTTTGATTGTTGTGGCAGTGAATTTTATCTTGGTTGATTTTAGATTTGATTTTGGTTTTGGTTTTGGTTTTGGTTTTGTGGTTATCCTAGCAGTTTTGGTTTGCAAGCAGGGCAACATTATTGTTTAGCATGTAAGTTTTTTAAGCATAAAAAGTACAATATGGAAAGTATAGAAAAATGACAGAATTGTAAATTGTAAAAAAGTACCTGATGAGTCGTCTCATTCCACCACCTGAAACTCAAAAATGCATGTAAGGGAATTTTATTTGAAGTGAGAAAAATAAGGTTCTGATGATCTAACAAATCCTAAATCATATCTTGGTGGGTCCCCATTAATTTGATTAAGGATGATTTTTGATAAGCAAAATATATTAAGTTTAGTAACATCCGTGGTATCCAACAGGTCAGGAGAAAAAGACAGGTCCATGCTTTCACTTCACTGCCTGGTGAAAAGCCTCAAGCTCATTTAAACTTATTATNGAATTTTATTTGAAGTGAGAAAAATAAGGTTCTGATGATCTAACAAATCCTAAATCATATCTTGGTGGGTCCTCATTAGTTTGATTAAGGATGATTTTTGATAAGCAAAATATATTAAGTTTAGTAGACATCCGTGGTATCCAACAGGTGAGGAGAAAAAGACAGTTCCATGCTTTCATTTCGCTGCCTGGTGAAAAGCCTCAAGCTAATTTAAACTTATTACGTTGCTTAATAATTTATCCTGTAAATATCTTCAATGCTCAATGAACATTGATGTTTCAATTATCCCTATGAGTAGGGTTAGCCTAGGTCACTACTAAGCCCTTTAGACTTTTGATAGATGTCTTAGTTATATATATATATTTTTAAGTTTAATTTTAAGTGATGATGATTCATTTTTGAAAGTCATTTGAACACCATATTGATGTATTAAATTAGTTAGTTATTAACACCCAAAACTATACTCTTATGTCTAGAATCATTTAATTTGGTAGACTCCCAAATTTTAATCATCTAGGAAATTTCAAATTTATCCTTTAATTGGAAAAAGTGAGATTGGTTTCTACCAATTAATACCTTGTGTTTCAATCATCCAAATATGTTAATTAAGATCAAAGGTTGCCCATTTCCCTTTCTTGAATTAAGCCTAAATGTTAATTAAGGCTAAATTTCTAAAATTACACTTTTGCCCTTATAGCTCTAATACTTCATAATTCATCAAATTTAATTCAAATGACTTTGGAATTTGCATCCCACCTCACTCCTGAGTCAGTTAAGACATGAGAGGAGAAAATGTGATTTTTCAAATTTTAATTTAATTTATATATTTATTTATATGCAAGAAAATGATTTTTCAAAGAAAATTCCATAACTTGACCAAGGCAAAGCCTAATCACTTAAAATCTTTATTGCAAGTAAACTTGGACTAGAGAAACACTTAGAAATAATTTCATGATTTTTTAGTTTTATTTTAATTATTAGAATTATTTCAAGTTTTAGAGTATTTATTAATTACAAAATATTTTAAATGTGAAAAATTAAGTTTTGCATTTTTATTAAATCTCCTTGAGGTCATGGAACCTAGAGAAACAAATTTCACATTTTTTTGATTTTCCTTTGAATTATTATAATTTTTTAAGTGAAGGATTAAGAAAAATTCATTTTTAGCCTTTAAAAAATTATTTTATGTTTTAAAATTCAATATATTCACTTGGGAAATTAGGAAAAATATTTTTTAATTGCTTCTAAGTGCTTAAGAAATAATTTAGAACATTCCCATGAATTTTATTAATTTTTTTTATTAATTTTTAATTATTTAAATATTTAAAATAGGCTTAAAATGAAGTTTTTATTTTATTTTCAATTTTATTTTTAAAAAATTCCTCTAGTCATAGAGAACTTCCAAAAATAATTCTTATGATTTTTTAAGTTGTATTTTAATTATTAAAAATCATTTTAATGCCAAAATGGTATTTAACTTAAAAAATCAAATTGAGTTATCAAATTAGCTTCAAATATTTTAAAATTTTTATGGGGAGTTTTTTGAACATCAAATTATAGTGGAGATTGAAAACCAATTCATTTAGATGTTTATATTTCTCAAATTAATTCTCTTTATATTTTAGGGTATGGTGAAAGTTAAGTGTATTCTTAATGACTTAGCCCATGAAATATTTTCTAAAGGGTTCTCTGGTCACAAAAAACTTTCCAAAATTTTCTTGATTTTTTCTTAGCAACATGCTAATTACTATGATTAATTTATGCAAGTAATAGACATAAACTTGNCTTTATATTTTAGGGTATGGTGAAAGTTAAGTGTATTCTTAATGACTTAGCCCATGAAATATTTTCTAAAGGTTCTCTCGTCACAAAAAACTTTCCAAAATTTTCCTGATTTTTTCTAAACAATATGTTAATTACTATGATTAATTTATGCAAGTAATAAACATAAACTTAAAAAATATGAATCTCTATGTAGAGATCTTCTCTGACTTTGGAAAAATCAGAGAATGTTGCTCATGACAGAGGCAACAACATGACAAAATTTCAAGCCATAGTGAAATGTCTACATGCACGAAGAATCAAAAGACTCAAAACAATATTTAATTAATTAAAAATAAATATGCATCAAATAAACTGTAAACCATTTCCGCATTGTTCTCATATGTTCACTGAGCAAGTGGGTATTTTATTTTATTTTTGTGATTTTTCTACACCAAGATATGAATTTTTGAAGTTAGGGATCATTTTTTGATTTATTTAATTCCCTATTTATTTATTTAAACGTGTAGCGCCACCTCATTCTAGGCAGCTCCGAACGGTGACATGGAACGTTCCCATTCGTTGCGCTTTCCACCGTGGCATGCCACGAGGCCCGCGGTTCATGCATTGAGAGTTCATTCTGGCATATCTCGTCCATTAACAAGATAAACGCGCGATCGAACGACTCCTCATCATCGTCCCCAAATAGGCTAACCCAAGAACCGTCCACACTAAAACCTTAAGATCTCCCTCTAGACTAAATCAAATCTCGTGGGGTTTAATTCTATGAACTTGTCTAAGTGTGACAAACACATGCATACGGTAAACATGCCATTAAATGAATTCTAATTAGATGGAGAATCAAAATAGGCAGGAAGAGGGGAAGTTCAGTACCTTTGGTCAGAGAAGGGAAGCTTTAATCAGAGGTGCTCAACACATTCATGGAGGTCCAAGGAGGCTAAGGATTGAGCCTCTGGTCATGGTGAAAGGTCTAGACCCAAATTCGATCAAAGCAGTTGCTAGGGGTAGCATCTTGACGTATTCTGTCCCATCTTCCCACACTCAACACGTTGAGTCACTGCATATTGGAATGTGTCTGTGTTGTTGCACTATTTTTTTTTTATTTATCGATTTTTCTTACCCTTTCTTTTTTGTTGTTCATGTCTCTTTTTGCTTGGCAGACATGGAGAGAGAGAGAGAGTCGTGATAATCGCTACTACTGGGGGGAACTCTGTCTCCTTTTCTCCTAGTATTTTCTGTGCTCCCGAGGGAACTATAACCTTCAGTTTTTTTGAGCACCCTGTCCATATTACCTTGGGTAATCCTACGCCTTCTGAGGCTGTTGCTATGTTCCCTCCCCCTAAGAAGGGAAGTCAAGCACATAGAGTTGCTCTTGCAGAGGTAGCTCATGTCGAGCCCGCCCCTTTCTCAAAGAAGAAGCCTGCGCCCGATGGTGATGTGTCGCAATGCCCTTCAATTTTCTCGAGGCTGTGGGGGTCGTCCCTCCGTGTTTTTACTGATTTCCCTGCTTTCGACGGGTTAATCTTCTAGCTGCACTGCTGCTGCTCTTATCTCCCTGCTGTGGTCTCAGACCTGTGGCCCCGGTTCCCTCTGAAGTTGATCATGCTCCCAAGTTGGGGAAGAAGGCTCGAAAAAATCGAAACAGGTTGCTTAGGGCCCAATATCAGGCTGTTACTCCTACTATTTATGTTATAATCCATGAAGAGTCCCCTGCTGCGGTCTCAGACCTTATGGTCCTGGTTCCCTCTTAGGTTGATCTTGCTACCAAGTTAGGCAGGAAGGCCCGGAGAAATCGAAACAGGTTGCTTAAGGCCCAACACCAGGCTGTTACTCCTATTATTTCAATTCCAATTCACGAAGAGTACCCGACTCCCACGGATCAAAACCCCTTTTTTATGCTTTATGGTTGTCAAAACTATGTCCCTGCTAGGATCACCAGGAAAGCTCATCCTCCTCGTGGTGTTGCAGGTCATCTCAAACCTGCTATTGATTTTGATAAGGCTACCACAAGCCTGTTGTCTAAAAAAATTGTGGGAGTCGTGTCCTCTTTGAGGGGAAAAGGGCCCATTTTTGAGAGGGAGAACCTCACTCAGATGTCTAAGAAATCTAAGTTGGCCATGAAAGAACTCATTTGCTTCTCTCACCCTCAAGGTCATCGTATTAAGACGTGGGCTTCGACCCATCGCTCTACTACTCATTGAGGGGGGTCTCCTTCCGTTGCACATGAGGTTAGGCCCACCGGGATGTTGTTAGAAATCCCCAGTATGACACTCAATCCCGATGCACTAGAGTTTGTATCTAGGGGTCTCCTTCTGTTGTACATGGGGTTAGGCTCCCAATGCACTAGGGTTTGTACCTGCTGTCAGGTCTACTGTTGTAGCAGCGCAGTCCGCAACTGATGTACTAGTGAAAATAAAAAAAAATATTATTGCTTATGTGCCTTCTTCTTCTTGTTTGATTAGAAATAATTTAAGCACCTTTGTTATGGATGGTGAAAGTTCTAGGGCATGTCCCCAAGGTCATTCCCACTACTTGTATCATAACAAGTATCTGTGGGGGGGGGGGGATATCGTCCCAACCGACCTAGGAGGCATTGGTTCCGAAAGCCACCCACTTCCTCTCCCATCAAGGCTCCAGCTTCAATTTTGGAGACAGTTGAGTCAATCCCTGAGGGAATTGTTCCTCTAGTTGATCCCAAAATGGTGCCTGATATCAATCCTAAAGGCGATTTATATGGGGATTACCTTCTTACCCCGAGTGACCCGTCTCAGAATTTTTCAAATATGTCAGGAGGTTTCCTTGATGAGGATGACCTCCTTAGTGAGAAACTACATGACTTTGAGATGGCCACTAACCAGGTCATGACCGTGACCACTCGGGCCCAAAGATAAAATATTGAGGTTCGTACCACTGATCCCGTCGAGGATGACCAACATAAGGCTATTGAAGCTCATGGCGGCCCCGTGGTTGATCGAGATGATCAGATCAAAGATGAGCTGATCGCTCACTTGCAAGCCTAGTTCTCCCTTCCTAATGCCCAAATAGTGGCATTGCAGAATGAAAGAGCGGGATCTGATGGTGTTTCCCTCCCCACTCCGGGTGAGGCACGCCCCACTGATTCTTCGGTGCCTCTGGCGCCTTCTTGACATGGTCATGCCACTTCTTCTGATGTTGCCCAACACGAGCATATCTTCTCTGATTCACACTTACAGTCTTTGGTAGATGCCAAGTTCAAGGCTGTATTGGCAGCTCAGCAAGGTGAGACTGTTGTGTGAAGGGGAAAACCTTATCTCGAGGCATATGAATATATTTCATACCCTCCAGTGTTTGTACCCCCTCATTTCAAAAGGTTTGAGGGCTTTAGAAATTCTCGCCAACATATGGCCCAGTTTAGAGCACTTTGTTCCAACGTTGGCTACAACGATGCCCTCTTACTTCAACTTTTTGTCACCAGTTTGGCAGAGTTTGCTTTTGAATGGATGTCGATGTACCTAATGTCTTGTTCAAGACCTTCAACTAACTAGAAGATTCATATGTCAAATTTTTTGCAGAAGCGTACCACTGAGTCACTTTGAGTGATTTGTTGTTGTCCCGATAGGGTCTTGCCGAGTTGTTGTTTGAGTTCACCATTCATTGGCGCAACTTGAGTTTGCAGTGTGAACCCCAGTTGCAAGAACAACTTGCGATTGCATTCCTCATGGGAAAAATAATAGGCCCTATTTCCGTCTTGCTGAGTACAATCAAAATGTTTGAGAATTTGATAAAAATAGTGGCTAATTTGCAAGACACCGCATATTCCTTAACCTTCAAAGATAATAAAAAGGCTAGGGGCAAAAAGCCTTTTGTGGGTCTTCCAAGGAGAAAGGAAGAGAGCATCACTCTTACAACATTCGATGGGAAGATTAAAAAGCCCGTCATGTCTGCCAAGCAAACTCGCCCACCTCCTCAGAAAGGGAGACCCAAGTCTCTTGAATAGAAGAAGTCTAAGATCTATCCTTTTAGGAATGATTGTCTCAGGAAGATGCTCAAAAGCTTGCTTAAGTAGGGAATGCAACTCCCATCGCCAAAGAAACCTCACAAAATGGAAAGGATGAAGGAACCTGACTATTGCCCATACCATAGGCATCTGGGGCATGTCTTGGAAGACTCTTATCCTTACAAGGATTGGCTTGAGGCTTGATATAAGGCTAGAGAGATAGAGATACTAGATCAATACTTGGAGAAGCCCCAGGGGAAGGGTTCTGTGAAGATGGTGACAACTGTTCCAACTCCTAGCTTTCTTTTTCATGTTTTTCTTCTTACTTGTAATGCAGGAGTGGATTATAGTGCTCATCCTGGCACATTTTATGATGACAAAGCTATAAAAGAAGACTGTTTTAAATCTATCTCTATATCTCATGTTTTTATACTTGATGATTATAACATCAGTGACTATGATTATGATATTGCCCTCCTCAAGTGGTACATATCACATTTATGATAATTTGAGTGATACATCTATTGATGTAGATGTGGCCTTGGTTCATGATAGCTGCTTTGATGATTATTCTGCAGAATTTGCTGCTGAAGTTGAACCCATCGAGTCCTTTAGTGAGAAGATTCAGGAAATCCGCCTCAGAAGTAGTAAAATTCTCCCTCCTAGAGTATCTTTACCCAATTCTAAGGATAAGGGGAAGGGTATCATCACCCAAGAGGTAGATGACCATCCTGAAGTCCTAAATGAAGGCTTTAATGATCCTCCTAAATCTGTAGACTATAATGTGTTGACACACCTCAAGAGGTTGCCAGCCACTTTGAGCATCTATGATGTACTTCTTCTTTCTCTCGAGCTGAGATAAACTTTGATTGAAGCTCTACATGAGCCCGAGGTCTTCTACACACATTATGCGGAGGAGAGGATGAAGGAGGCGGCTATGCCGCTACATGTGGTTGTTGTTACCTTCACTGAGGAGGACTTGCCTTTAGGCATCATGGACCATAACCGTCCCCTATATGTGGCGGCCATAATCTATGAAACTCCGTTAAACCACATTCTAATAGATCCCAGCGCTTCGGTGAATATTATTAGCATCCGGACACTTGAGTTGTTATCCTTGAGCACAATGAGATTATGCTCTGACAAGATTATGCTTAGTGGCTTCAATGAAAAGGGTCAGAAAACTCTTTGCTCCATCACTCTACCTCTCCAATTTGGAGACTTCAAAAGTGAATCCAAGTTTCATGTGATTGATGGGAACACATCTTACAGAGCCCTACTCGGACGCCCATGGATCTATGAGTATGGGATGGTTCCATCCACCCTCCGCCAATGCATCAATTACATGCGTGGAGGGAAAGATTTTTCTATCCCTAGAGATGTTCATCCATTCTCCATTAACAAGGTGGGAGTCTACAACGATGCTGAGTATTATGTACCACCTAAAGCATCTATCCTAGCTCAATTTTGTCAGGTTGTCCACGGGCCCCTTCCTTTCCTAGTTCTCTAATTGTTAAAGGGAAATAGGTAAAAGAGTAGGAGGAAAGGAGTCGTGCCTCCATGACTTCGAAGCATGAGCTTAAGCTCCCCATCTTTCCTGCATGTAAGATGAAGATCAACGCTACATCATATTCCGAGTCTGAGCCAAATGAGGCGCTACCGATGAGCAGTTCAAGTCGAGATGACGCGGGTGCGGGGGAGAGGGAGGGGGGAGATACTTCCGCTACCCTTGAAGGGCATGGTACCTCGTTTGAATAGACTCTCTTTGTCGAATGAGGTGTTAACCATTAACCCCATGCGATGAGGTCATCACAAGGAGCTGATGATTACATATACCTCTACTGTTGAAGAGTTGAAGACTTTTTATGTACCTCCTAAGCTTGAGTCTAAAGAGAAAGACATTTTGTTTTATAAAACTGTTCGTCATGTACTAAAAATTGATGTAATGCTTTTAAAAAATGAGATTGAAGAAGTAGAGGATATTCCTCTTTCTTATTACTGCTCTCATCTCATTTATAAAATGCTTGATGTTGGTTTGTTGCCTGAGAGGTGGTCTATTCGCAAAGACAAATTATGTAAAGCCATGTGACAATATTAACCCCCAGGGGAAAGGTCCGGATTAGACTATGTTAAGAAACATAATAAGGCTAGACTCCGTAGAGCCTCATGCAGAATAATTTCTATGCATGAAGTCATTGAGACCCTCACCTCTGCTGGTGAGGAGATCAAAGTTAAAGATGCCCCTCCCGAGCTCAAGGATGGCATCTCTTCGATAGTCGATGGGTTGGTTGAAGTCAACCTTGGTACGGATGACGATCCTCATCCAACTTATATTAGTAGACTCTTATTGAATTCTATGATGGTTAAGATTATAGAAATACAAAAAGAGTTTTGTGATTGTCTTTCTTGGAGCTATGTCGAGATGCCCGGTCTAGCCCCAGATGTGGTCATACATCATTTGGCTGTTGACCCTAGTGTTGTTCCCATAAAACAAACACCCAGGAGGATGCGCCTCGAGATAGAGCAAAAGGTCATTGAAGAAACCAAAAAGCTCATCGATGCTAGCTTTATTATGGAGGTTCTTTACCCTACATGGCTTGCAAACATCATATTGGTTCGAAAGAAGAATGGACAGATACGAGTTTGGATTGACTTTCAAGACCTGAATAAGGCTTTCCTGAAAGACGATTTTCCTTTGCCGATTCCAGATCTCATGATAGATGTCCCCTCCTCTCATGCAATGTTTTACTTCATGGATGGTTTGTTTGGTTATAATCAAATTTGGATGGTGTCAGACGAGGAACATGCCCTTCGGATTAAAGAACGCCGGGGCAACCTATCAACGCGCTACGAGATGCATTTTTGCTGACTTGCTACATCATCAGGCCGAGTTTTACAATGATGATGTAGTGATTTTTGAAGATAATCATCTATCAGACTTGAGGAACGTCTTTGAACTCCTAAGGAAATATGACTTGAAGATGAACCCATTAAAATGTGCCTTTGGCGTATCTTCTGGGAAGTTTTTAGGCTTCATTGTCTGTCACAGAGGCATTGAAATTGATTCTATTAAAATTAAATCAATCATTGAGATGGAACCTCCTAAAATTTTGATGCAGTTGTGTTCCCTACAAGGAAAGTTCACTTATATTAGGAGGTTCGTTTTGAATCTTTCTGGTCGATGCCAGCCCTTTTCTGTGTTGATTAAGAAAGATGTTCGCTTTTACTAGGATGAGGCATGTCAGCATGCCTTCGATGACATCAAGCTCTAATTGTTGAATCCTCTAGTGTTAGTAGCGTCGGTCCCAGGTAGACCCCTCATTCTATATATTGCACTCTTGATGAGTCGATAGGAGCTTTATTGGCTTAAAAGAATGAGGAGGGGAAAGAGAATGTCCTATATTATCTTAGTTAGCGTTTCATACCCACTGAGATGAGATACCCACCAATTGAAAAGCACTGCTTAACATTGGTATTCTCAGTCTAGAAGTTGAGGCATTACATGCTCTCAAACTATATTGATTTCATCTCGAGGGTAAACACCTTGCAGTATCTCAAGATGCGTCCTACCTTAGCTGGATGGTTGGCTAGATGGGCCATGATATTATCCCAGTTTGACATTTTATATGTCCCTCAATGGGTTGTTAAGGGAGAGGAGTTAGCTGACTTTTTAGCGGCTCACCCGATCTTGGCAGATTTGCCTCTAAATGACGATTTTCTTGATGAGCATTTGATAGTCATCGATGCCCCAGAGTGGGAGATGTACTTGAATGGGGCCCCTTCCTTGAAAGAAGCATCACCAGGGTGTCTCCCAAAGGTGCAATGAGGGATCTTATTGATTTTTGTATCGCCCGAGGGTGGCATTCTCTGCTACTCTTATAGTTTA
Organism: Phalaenopsis hybrid cultivar; assembly: GCA_002079205.1. Taxonomy (NCBI): domain Eukaryota; kingdom Viridiplantae; phylum Streptophyta; class Magnoliopsida; order Asparagales; family Orchidaceae; genus Phalaenopsis; species Phalaenopsis hybrid cultivar. The sequence continues at coordinate 138,116 of JXCR01108722.1, read as the reverse complement.
ACAGAACCGTATACGAATAACGCCGCTGAATATGAAGAGTTAATTGTAGGACTTGAGTTGGCTATCCAAATGGGCATTACAAGAATCAAGATTTATGGTGATTCACAACANTTCGGGATAGATACATGATTTGAGATAAAGTGCTCTTTCATCTAAACTATGAAAATTATGGGGTCAGTTTGAAACGTCGATTTGAGGTGAACCTCTTTCATTTTTAAACTATGAAAATTATGGGGTCAGTTTGACTTCATTTGGTAAAACGCTTTTTCATCTAAACTATGAAAATTATGGGGTCAGTTTGACTTCATCTTTTTTCTAAATTTTTTAAACATCCTTCCGAAGCGGGCAACGGGATTTCAATTCCGATGACCGACAACTTCTTACGGGCAAACCCCACACCAAAAATAGTGCCGAGAAGCACTGCACTCCTCATTAAGTGCTTTAGTCTCGTTATCTTCAAACTTCCTTTTTTGGTTAAGAATATCTTTCATAAACTTTACATAGCTGGCATTTGTTCTAAGGCTTCAGCAAATGGAATATTGATTTGTAAGCTTTTTAAATATTTCTAGAAAGTTTGAAAATTACTTATCCAACTTCTATTGTTGAAGTTTCTGAGGAAATAGACGTGGTGGTTTTTCTAAATCAATTTTTGGCGGAGAAATAGGACTTTCAAAATCTTTTGGAGCGTCCTCTTTTTATTCTTTAATTTCTTCTCTCTCTACTTCAATCTCTTTTTGAACANAACAGGATTTCAATTCCGATGACCGACAGCTTCTTACGGGCAAACCCCACACCAAAAAATAGTGTCGACAGCCGTATCTTCTGGGAAGTTTTTAGGCTTCATTGCCTGTCAAAGAGACATTGAAATTGATCCTATTAAAATTAAATCAATCATTGAGATGGAACCTCCTAAGATTTTGATGCAGTTGTGTTCCCTATAAGGAAAGTGCACTTATATTAGGAGGTTCGTTTCGAATCTTTCTGGTCGATGTCAGCCTTTTTCTGTGTTGACTAAGAAAGATGTTCGCTTTTACTAGGATGAGGCATGTCAGCATGCCTTTGATGACATCAAGCTCTAATTATTAAATCCTCCAGTGTTAGTAGCGTCGGTCCTAGGTAGACCCCTCATTCTCTATATTGCACTCTTGATGAGTCGATAGGAGCTTTATTGGCTTAGAAGAATGAGGAGGGGAAAGAGAATGTCCTATATTATCTTAGTTGGCGTTTCATACCCACTGAGATGAGATACCCACCAATTGAAAAGCACTGCTTAGCATTGGTATTCTCAGTCTAGAAGTTGAGGCATTACATGCTCTCAAACTATATTGATCTGATCTCGAGGGTAAACACCTTGCAGTATCTCATGACGCGTCCTACCTTAGCTGGATGGTTGGCTAGATGGGCCATGATATTATCCCAGTTTGACATTTTATATGTCCCTCAATGGGTTGTTAAGGGAGAGGAGTTTGCTGACTTTTTAGCGGCTCACCCGATCCTGGCAGATTTACCTCTAAATGACGATTTTCTTGATGAGCATTTGATAGTCATCGATGCCCTAGAGTGGGAGATGTACTTGAATGGGGCCCCTTCCTTGAAAGAAGGATCACCAGGGTGTCTCCCAAAGGTGCAATGAGGGATCTTATTGATTTTTGTATCTCCCGAGGGTGGCATTCTCCGCTACTTTTACAGTTTAGCAGAACCATATACGAATAACGCCGCAGAATATGAAGGGTTAATTGTAGGACTTGAGTTGGCTATTCAAATGGGTATTACAAGAATTAAGATTTATGGTGATTCACAACTCATTATAAGCCAGGTCTTAGGAAAGTACGGGGTCCTCAAGCCTGAGCTTCTAACCTCTCATGAGAAGGCAATGAAAATGTTCAAGCTCATTCCTAAGGTTGGTCTTATTAGGATACATCGATCCCTCAATGGCAAGGCCNCGGGGTCCTCAAGCCTGAGCTTCTAACCTCTCATGAGAAGGCAATGAAAATGTTCAAGCTCATTCCTAAGGTCGCTCTTATTAGGATACATCGATCCCTCAATGGAAAGGCTGATGCCCTTGCTAAATTGGCTAAAGAACTATCAATTCTTGATAAAAATCTTGTGACAGTCGTGATCCGAGAAAGAAGAATTCTGCCGCTGACAATTTCTAGCCCTTCGGGTGATGTGCCCTCAGATAGCGGTGGCGTCGTCTGTACTACTTCTGATGGAGTATCCGATGATTGGTGTCAAGCCATCATCACATTCTTGATGAGGGGAATTCTCCCCGATGATCGCTCCCGTGCCTCTTAGAAATAGAAGAGAGCAATTTCATTTACCTTTAATAATGATACTCTATATCTATACTCTTTCAAGAAGATGTGGTTACNGGAGTATCCGATGATTGGTGTCAAGCCATCATCACATTCTTGATGAGGGGAATTCTCCCCGATGATCGCTCCTGTGCCTCTTAGAAATAGAAGAGAGCACTTTCATTTACCTTTAATAACGATACTCTATATCTATGCTCTTTCAAGAAGATGTGGTTATGATGTGTAGGGGATGATGAGGCCCAAAAAGTAATGGCTGAGGTCCATCAGGGTGTTTGCGGATCCCATCAATCGGGTCTCAAAATGAAAATCAAGATCAAATGCCTTGGTTATTATTGACCTACGATCCTTGATTGCATTGAATATGCCAAGTGGTGTCATCAATGCCAGGTGTTTAGCCCTGTGCTTCACCAACCCCCGAGTGTACTGTACCAGATAGTTGCATCATGGCCTTTCAAAGCCTGGGTACCAATATTATGGGGCCTATTGACCCACTGTCCTCTCGAAGAAATCGATTTATCTTGCTACTACTGATTATTTCTCTAAATGGGTGGAAGCTATCCATCCAAGAGGGAAGATAACGTGTTGCACTTCCTTAAGAATAATATTGTTTATAGACTTGGCGTGCCACAAAATATCATCTCTGATAACGGGTTGGCTTTCAAAAATACCAAGATTATTAGATTTTTTTGGCGCCATCACATGAATTAACGATATTCAACAATCTACTATCTGAGAGCGAATGGCTTAGTTGAGGCTTTTAATAAGACCTTAGTTGGCCTTGTCAAGAAAATTCTCCACGCCAACAAGAAAGAGTGGCACGAGAAGCTCTCGGAGGCTTTATGAGCATACCGTACGACATACCGTACACCTACTAGTTCTACTCCATATGCATTGACCTTTGGATCTGAAGCAGTTCTTCTTTTGGAAGTTGAATTGCCTTCATTGTGTGTCGCTATCAGCAATAATGTCAACAACAAAGATAATACCTGACTTAGGTTGGAAGAGCTTGACAACTTGGAGGGGCTACGATTACAAGCCTAGCAAAGCCTCGAGTTATTCCGGGCTCATATGGATAAAGCCCATGACAAGCTCGTAAGGCCCCATACCTTGATAGTTAGAGACTTGGAGTTGGTGTTACGCCGTTTGATTATATCTCACTGTCAAAGCCACAAAAAATTTGAGCCCACATGGGAAGGACCGTTCATGATCGAGAAGGTCTACGAGGGAGGAGCCTACTTGCTTATTGATGCTAATGGATCTCACCCCATGCCCCTATCAACGAGTGATATTTGAAGAGATACTATGCTTAGTTTTATCCTTTATTTGATGTACTTTACTCGTAAATTGGTTATTTAAAGCTTCATACACTTTGTAATTCAGTTCTTGACCCAAGATTACATTCTTCTATTTTGTCTTCTATCTGAACTGCTTGTGATGATTTCCTTATAGCTATTGAGGGATCGTGCATAGTCTAGGATGACATGTTGCACCCAAGAGAGGCCTTGTGCATATCTTACAACCAATTTTTGAATTGCTAAAAAGACAAAGTGGAAGTTTTATGGGCGGTTTATACCTAGCACAATCAGTAATCAATATGAGAGAAGCCAAGTGCTTTTCTTATCTTTTTGTTCGGTGCCTCGCTTCAAACAAGTCCAAATGAGCCTTTCCTACCCACTATAAATGAGCATGGTAGAGAGCCTTGTCCCATTCGTCATAAATGGATGTGGAAGTTGCCCTCTTTTTAAATGATTTTAGCTCAATCTTACGATTAAGTATTCTTTGGGTAGTGTATATTGCCCAACTAATTTCCACAATTTCTAGGTTGACAAAAGTTTATCCCAATTGATATTTACCTTTTTTGTGACATTCTTCTCACCATCTTTACACTTGATGTGTCGACCCTCAGGCGTGGCACTCCTTCAGGTGTCTAGGTCGACCCTCATGTGTGACACTCCTTCAGGTAGCGTACATTTACCTTTGGTAGTGTTTATTTACCTCAGGTAGTGTATATTGTCCCATTCGTCATAAATTGATATTTACCTTTGGTGTGGCATTCTACTCTCAGAGGCAGTGTATATTGCCCAACTAATTTCCGCAATGTTTGGGTTAAACCTCAGGTGTGGCAGTCCTTCAGGTCATAGCAGGCTTCCTTCGAGAGCTGCTTTATCCTTGGTGTGGCATTTCACTCACCATCTTACGCTTTATGCGTCGACCCTCAGGTCGTAGCGGGCTTCCTCTTGGAGATGCTATATCCTTAATGTGGCACTCCTCCCACCACCCTCACATTTGATTTGTTGACCCTCTAGATCCACCAACCCCTTCCTTTTGGAGGGCAGTTGCCTTTTTGCATGAGTTATTTACTCACCACCTATTACATAATTTGATGCTTCTCAAGGCCGGTTCATTCACGAGAGTATTCCATCTTCATACATTCCTTGGGTCATGCCCTTACGGCCTCTTAACCCACCCTTAAGTTATGACTCTACGGCCTCTGAACCTATTTTTGTGGTCATGCCTTTATGGCCCCTGAACCACTAGCTTGAGTCATGCCCTTGCTACCTCTGAACTCATTTCTAAGTTATGTCTTTATGGCCTCTGAACCTATTTTCTTGGTCATGCCTCTACGGCTCCTAAACTACTATGGTTGGTTATGCCTTCAGGGCCTCTGAACCATCCTTCTTGGTTGGCCAAACTCTGTAGTCACTGGTTCGATCGCCACCTTTGATCAGAATATTTTGTGCATTATAGCCATTTAATTAAAGTGATGGGTGTTTCATCTTAAGGAGATCAGTTAAACTCGCAATCGAGGTCTTTTTCAGGGGAAACAAAACAAGAGACTGGTCACAAGAGATGATTAAGCCTTCTCCTCTACCATTTCGAATGGGGTCAGGTACAAGATTTCCATCGATTCTGTTGTTTTGAATGTGGTCAGATAGATCGATGTGCCATTTTGAATAAGGTCAGGCAAACTTTCCTTCAACTATACAATGTCCAGTTTATCTGTCTTAGCTAGGATACAATGGGTCATGCCTTTATGGCCTCTGAATCTAACTTTCTAGGTTATGCCTCTATGGCCTCTGAATTTATTTTCTGTGGTTATGCCTCTATGACATCTGAGCTACCCTTCTAGGTCATGTCTTTATGGCCTCTAAACCTATTTTCATGGTCATGCCTCTATGGCCCCTTAACCACTTTATGGCCTCTGAACCTAACTTTCTAGGTTATGCTTCTATGGCCTCTGAACTATTTTCTGTGGTTATGCCTCTATGGCTTCTGAACCACTCTTCTAGGTTATGTCTTTACGGCCTCTAAACTTATTTTCGTGGTCATGCCTCTGTGGCCCCTGAACCGCCCTCCTAGGTTATGCCTTTATGACCTCTGAATCTAAATTCATGGTTATGCCTCTACGACCACTAAACCACCTTATTAGGTTATGCCTTTATGGCTTCTGAACCTATTTTCGTGGTCATGCCTTTATGACCGCTGAACCACCCTACTAGTTTATGCCTTTATGGCCTCTGAACCTATTTTTGTGTTTATGCCTCTATGACCTCTGAACCACCCTCTTAGGTTATGACTTTATGGCCTCTGAACCTGTTTTCTAGGTTATGCTTCTATGGCCTCTAAACCTATTCTCATGGTCATGCCTTTACGACCCATGAACCACTACTTTAGATTATGCCTTTATGGCCTCTGAACCTATTTTCTTGGTTATGCCTTTATGACCTATGAACCAATATCTCTAAGTCATGCATCTACGGCTCAGAACCTTTTTTTTTTGTTAACCAGTTTCAACTGGCTAGCCACACCATTGACCATACATTGTCCAGTTTACCAGGCCTGGTTGAGATTCTTTTAGTCTTCTCCTGGGATGTCACCTCGACTACTAGAACAGACTTCCTTTTGAAGATACTGCCAACAAGTGCACTGTACCTCAACAGTGAAACACACTTGTTGGGGGTCTTTTGTTAGCATAAAATTAAAAGTAAAAAAGGGAGGGGGAGGGGGGGAGGGAGCAAAAAACTCGACTCTTCCCCAAGGGATGCAAAAAATCGCATCCCTCCCAACGTCCCACTCATATACGAGACGAAACAAAAAACTCCCGCTCTCTCTCACCATTTTCACAAACCACCCATCTCCCTCCTTTTTTCGTGAAAAGGGCCTCCTCATTCGGCTCCTCTGAATCGCAACAGAGAAGCTCCAATTCGCGGCTCTCGCTCCTCCCCTCCATTTTCACAAACAGCTATCGGCGCCTCCTCCTCCTCCTTTTTCATTTTCCTCATGCTTCTCCTCCTCCTTCTACTTCTCCTTCTGCACGCTTCTTATTATTCTTCTTCTTATTATTATTCTTCTTCTTTTGATTCTTCTTCTTCTTCTGCTTCTTGTTCTTTTACTTCTTCTTCTTCTTCTTATTCTTCTTGTTCTTCTTCCCGGAACCACTGATCACCACCGCAGTCCACTTCCCTTTTCTTTTAGCTGGTCAACCTCATTGGATTTTCTTTGTCCTACCAGATTTTGCCTCGCCGCTGTTGTTTTTTCGCTGAAGTAAAAGAATGAAGAGAAAGCTTCAATATTTTTGGGCTTTCCCACCACAGTTTCTTCGCTTTCGGCGCTCACCGCAGACAAGTTAACATCAGCCACCTTGCCGCCTCTTTTCTGGCGACTATACACCTCACTGGACCACCACGACGTTGTTAGACAGCAAGCATCAACGTTGTTCGGATGGATACGAGGGACTTCTACCTCGCGTGCAAGCTCCCGCCGGATTTCTTTAGGTTTTGTGCAAACTACGTGACGGTATAACCCTTCTTCCCCTTCATATTTTATTTCCTAGCCAGCCTTAGGTTGTAGATGTGATAGGCATGTGGATTCGATTGCCAACACAAGGTGTGTGTGCAAGCCAGTGCGGCGGAGTGCCTATGTGATGGATCAATTGTTTTCCTAGAGGTGGCCCATAGGATAAGATCCCCTTGCGCAACTAATTTTCCTATGATAGCTGAGTGAATCCTATTTGACTGTTAGCCCTAGCTCAAAAATCCTAGAGGTTAGAGCTCCCTTCGCTCCCCTTTACTTTGGTTGTCCCAATCTTTTAGATAGATGAAAAAGTAGATCTTTGTAAAATGAGAAAATGCGAGTCATTCGCTCATTTTGCAAAGCTCGGAGGTGTCGTGAAATTGGGAAGAGCGTTGTCGCTAGCCCATTTCATGATGAGATGGAGAACTTCCCCCTTTAGAGATCTAGCGAGAAGTTCTCCACTTGCCTCGCCAAAGCAAAGGCGACAATCGCCATCTATTTATCTATCGATCCTAGATTCCCTAGTAAGGTTTTTAGCATGGGAATGACTTTCTATCGCATGTGTATGCTTGCATGTTGCATTTTGCATGTCACATAGCACATCACTTCATCTCGTCCGACCGCCCCAGTCTTACGAACATTTCACTTCGCTCCAGCCGCCCCGCCCCCGTGAGCATTTTACTTTACTTCGTCCGGCCACCCCCGCCTGGCGAGCATTTAAATTCTCTCCGTGTAGCCGCCCCGGCTCGTCGGGCATCCCACTTCATTTCAATCGGCTTCCCTGGGTCAATTGGCATGACACTTTGGCTCGATCGGATCCCTCGACCCAGTTGGCCAACTACTTGCACCACCATATTGTCTTGCATGTGTGTTTGTATTTTTGTATGTTGTAGCGCATATAGATGAATACATTATTGCCTCCTGCCTTACATCTATATGTTTGCATGATAATGATCATATGTCTGAGTTGCACATTCCCTAGGGCCGCTGCCACTACGGTATGACCACCTTTGTTTTTATTGCCTTATTGGCATACGTCCTGGGGCCACTACCACCACGGCATGCCCATCTTTATGGGGCCCCTACCATCACGACATACCTACTCTTTACAGGTCACTTCCTCATCTGCATACCTCCTGGGACCACTGCCACCACGACATGACAATATTCTTAGGGCCACTTCCACTACGGTATACCCACCTTTGTTTTTACTACCTTATCGACATACTTCCTGGGGCCGCTACCACCACGGCATGTCCATCTTTTTAGGGCCAATGTCACTACGGTATGCCCTCCTTTCTTTTGCCTTATCGACATATCTCTTAGGGCCACTACCACCACAACATCCCCATCTTTTTGGGGCCCCTACCGTCAGGACATGTCTACTCTTTACAGCTCACCGCCTTATTAACATACCTCCTGTGCCGCTACCACCACAACATGCCCATCTTCTTAGGGAAACTGCCACTATGGTATATCCATCTATGTTTGAATCCCTGCCCATGTTATAATCTTCACTTGTGTTTTGATTAATCATATGCATTTGGATGTTTGCATGGATAGTGAGCCAGACTTGTTAGGAGAGTGACTCCCATGTTGGTTGCGATGCCTTAACGAGCATTGCTTGCTGTGTCAAACCCGATGAGCAATGCAAGTTAAGTCATCAAAATTGGCATGAGTATGACTGTGCTAAGAATCCAATGAATCTAACTGGTGTCATCCCCTTTTGTGACACTCTTTAGATTCTTTGGATCCTTAGGATGGGGTTAGTAAAGTGAGCCCGTCAAAGTCATACCATACCCAGACTCACTTCGCACTTAGATACTAGGTTGATGCACTTTTTGTTAGATGGTGTGCTAGGCTAGGATTTATGATCCTAGGTAGTCTTTTTGATGTCTGACTATTGTTCTCTGTTGGATTGGTTGCCCTAGTCAGACATATTTCTTTTGCATTATGCTTTTGGTGTGACTGCATGCTGCATTTGTATTGTAATGTGTTAGAGCATTCTTCTGCAGGGAGCCATGCTTATTTATATGCACACACACAGGTACCGCTCTAGGGGAGCAAATAATGATTTCTAACCCTTTTGTTTGTAGGTACTATTAGCTCCCCCACTTTTAAGGCATAGCTCATGAAACATTATTTGCATGTGAGTTTTCTCGCTGACACTTGTTTTCTTGCAGAATTGAGTCTTTTTCTTTTCTCTTTATACTCTTAGAGTCTAGTCGTGCCCCATATCTTAATTTTGCATTTTATATTGATGTATAGAATTAGGACCGGGCTATGTGGAGTCTGATTGCCTTTTTCTTTTCTAAGATATTTTATCGATCCAACGACACTGGCCTGTTTATTATTTCGATTTGACCTGTTTTATTTTTTTTCATGATGTTGCATTTCTACACTTGAATGTGTTTCCCTTATTTTCTTTATGTGTTTTATCTGGGGTTTCACGATACAACATAGGCTCTTTAGGACTTAAATTCTTAATTTTCTGCAAAATCCTTAATAAAATACTCAAGTTAATTAAAATTTAGGATTAAAATATTCAGGATTTATAAAATTACAACATTTACTTTCTTGCATATATTAATAGATCCTCTACAATAATTAGGATAGCTCTAGATAACTGCATTCATATTTACATGTCCTGAGGAGGAGTCCCCGTACTTTTCCAACCTGACCGGCCCAACATGCCTTCATATAGGTGGTTGTCTAGTGCGCCTAGGGTGTTAGAAGACTCCTCAACCCAGACGGGGTGTAAGTCATTTTGTTTGGAGTATTTATAGCTTTGTAGTTGAACCTCCACTTTCTCTTCTTTCCTGAGGCATCCTTGCCACTTCTACAACTATAAGTCCTACCTCTTAGAGCTCTACTTTATAGTCATAGGATAGAGTTTCCTTCCTTTGACCTTAGAGCTACCGAGGTTCCCGTAGATGATGCAATTCACGAATTGCTGACCGGGAATCTCAGGTTATGTTGGGTCAACTACTTTCACGACCAGGTAGACTTAGTGTCCTAGTGGCTTGGGATGACGGGTCCGTGGTACCCCAACTAGGCTACCTATACCTCATAGGATTACTCTTTTCTACCTTTTGATTACCCCTATTGAGCCACTTCTGCTCCGTTGACTACGTTGGTGTCACTTTGACGGCCCAATGCAGATAAGCTGCCGCCTATTCAGAATACGACGATTTGTCTTCTGCCCTTATAGTCTGAATGTGCTATGAAGTATTGGGACACCCCCGTTGAAGTGATTTATGGTTATTTCATAGGTTTCATGAATTGAGAAGCCCTTACCCATTTGGAGGTGGGATATTCATTCTCCGCCTGATGGTGCAGCGTGAGCTTCAAAGCATCAAGATTGTTCCATACAAAATAATCACCTTTTCATAACCTATACCCCAGGTTCATAATGATAAAGCAAAACTTGTTCCATCGAGAGTCCTCTTGAGTATCCCCCGAAATGTAATTAACCAGTAGAAATATGTTCCTCTGAGAGACTTTTGACCTTAGAGCAAAAAATGTTCTTTTTGGTTCTCTGGTTACGAGTAGCTTATATAGAGATTTTGCTTGTGGATGTTATTTTTTTTCTCAAGGTACTTCAATCCGATTATGTTTGGATGTATACTCTCGACCCATCATATGAGGATTATCCCTATACAAGCCTTCCGTCTATTTTCTTTTTTTTTTTATGATTTGTTTGCCTATTTATTGTCGTACGTTAGTTCGTTNGTGTATTGAATGAACGGCGGAGATCGAGCCGGATGACCATCTGAAGCGATACAGCGCGACGCC
>JXCR01108722.1:105901-123617 GCA_002079205.1 Phalaenopsis hybrid cultivar | reverse complement strand
TCCCGAACCCAGCATAATATAAACCCTATTTAATTCCTTATATTAAATAGGGGAACTTGTCGGCCAATACATTGGTTTCGCAGACCAAACGGATGTCATAACTTTCTTTAGTTTATTTGATCGAGCCTCACTCTCAATTCTTGCGTTCATCCTTCGGGATAGATACATGATTTGAGATAAAGTGCTCTTTCATCTAAACTATGAAAATTATGGGGTCAGTTTGAAACGTCCTTTTTCAAAACTAAATTTTTTAAAACGTCCTTCCGAAGCGGGCAACGGGATTTCAATTCCGATGACCGACAACTTCTTACGGGCAAACCCCACACCAAAAATAGTGCCGAGAAGCACTGCACTCCTCATTAAGTGCTTTAGTCTCGTTATCTTCAAACTTCCTTTTTTGGTTAAGAATATCTTTCATAAACTTTACATAGCTGGCATTTGTTCTAAGGCTTCAGCAAATGGAATATTGATTTGTAAGCTTTTTAAATATTTCTAGAAAGTTTGAAAATTACTTATCCAACTTCTATTGTTGAAGTTTCTGAGGAAATAGACGTGGTGGTTTTTCTAAATCAATTTTTGGCGGAGAAATAGGACTTTCAAAATCTTTTGGAGCGTCCTCTTTTTATTCTTTAATTTCTTCTCTCTCTACTTCAATCTCTTTTTGAACACTACCTTCCAACTCTCTTCCGCTTCTAAGTTGTACAGCTTTAACTTGCTCTTTATTCTAGTCTTTTGGATTTGATTCAGTATTACTACAAAGTGTTTCTTGGGATCTATTACTTAATGAACTTGCGATTTGCCCAAGTTGATTCTCAATATTTTTAATTGTAGCTCCTTGATTTTGTAACTGATTACTCAATTGTAACACCACTTCTTCTATAGACAACTTCTTATCCTTAAATTGTGTATTACTGTTGATTTCTGGAGGATAAGTAGATCTATAACTATTATTCCCTTGGTTGTTCCAGTTTTCAAATGTGTTTACTTGGTTGTTCCCCCATTGCTGATTATTACCACACAAATTATTATTCCAGTTAAAGTTGGAATGGTTCTTCCAACCTGGGTTATAATAATTGGAATATTGGTTATTCTGCTTATTATTTATGACATTCAAATTCTCTAATGGTGTTTGAGAATCTATCATTTGGCCTAAGGAATTCTCTTTAATCATGGAAAGTTCAAAGTTTCTAATGATATTTGAGAATCTACCATTTGACATAATGAATTCTCTTCAATCATGAAAATTGAAATGATGCTGCTTGAGAATCTGTCATCGGCCTAATGAATTCTCTTCAATCATGGAAATTGGTTAGAAAAATTCATTCTAAATTGGTCTAACTTCCTTGAAATTGTAGCAACTTGATTTGCTAACATAGTAAATGCATCAATTTCATGAATTTTGGCTACTTTCTTTCGATTCACCTCTCACAAGGCCATTATATTGGTAGTCATCTCTTCAATTAAAGCATAAGCGTCATGAAATGGTTTTGACATCAATAAACCACCAGCAGCGACATCGATAATAGATCTAAAAGAACCAATTAATACATTAAAAAAGGTTTGAATTATTAACCAATCTGGTATAACATGGTTTGGACACTTTCTTAAGAGTTGTTTAAATCGTTCACATGCTTCATAAATAGATTCCCCTTCAAACTAATATAAGATGTAATATCATTTCTAACCTTCGCAGATTTTTATAGTGAAAAATATTTAGCAACGAATTTTTGTGCTAAATTACCTCATGTTCTGATAGATCCAGTTGCTAACAAATTCAACCACATCTTAGCTTTATTCTTCAGTGAGAAAGGAAATGAACTAAGTCTTATGACATCATCTGAAACACCATCGTGTTTAAATTTAGCACACAACTCTGAAAAATTGGTAAGATATAAATTTAGATCTTTAGTTGGTGATCCCACAAACTGATTATTGGATACCATTTGGATATTAGCAGGTTTAAGCTTATGAGAATAGCCACTACAGTAGGTTTTTTAATACTACAATGAAGTTCATCTACAGTAGGGTTGGCATAACCTCTTAAAGGTCTAAACTCTTGATGAATTTCAGTATTTTAATTATTTTGCTTTATCATCTCTGTAATTTTTTTAGATTTTTCAAGAATTTTAATTTTTAATAGTTCTTTCTAATTCAGAATCGTAGGGCACTAGTCCTTCAAAACCTGAACTACGCATACACTAACATAAAATAAAACAAAATAAAACATACAAAATAAAATACAACATTTAAAGTTTAAACAAGTCTTTTTAAAAATAGAAATTTACTTAATTTTCTTCCCCAGCAACAGTGCCAAAAACTTGATCGCGACTTAATGCTTATGCATTGTATAACAATAGTTCTAATGATATTTTTCACTTATATTTCCTTTTTTTGTAACAAAATAAAAAACTTGTTCCTGAAGATAAGAATTTAACTTTTTAATTTATATATTTTTATATTGGGATACTACACAAGTATACGTTTCGTTATCAAGTAATATAGGACTTTTTGACTAAGACCTAAATTTTGAACCCAAAGGGAAGATTTTGCAATATGCACTTTTTAGAAAGTTTTTCTATTTTTTAAAAAAGATAATTACTTAAACTAATAATGATTTTTGCAAAAATTTAAAATTTAAATATTTTTAATATTTTTGATATTTTAATGAAAGAGTAACAACTTAAGAAAATAACAAAAGTTTTTGTAGAAGAAAAGTACTTTAATATGAAAATATCTTTCTTCTTATCATGAATCAGTAATAAGTATAAGAATTCTGTTGTGAAAGTATGCAAATTGTGTTTGAAAATATCTTTCTTCTTATCATGAATCAGTAATAAGTATAGGAATTCTGTTGTGAAAGTATATTTTGGTATTTTTGATATTTTAACGAAACATAACAATTTAAAAAGATAACTAAAGTTTTTGTAGAAGAAAAGTACTTTAATATGAAAATATCTTTCTTCTTATCATGAATCAGTAATAAGTATAAGAATTCTGTTGTGAAAGTATGCAAATTGTGTTTGAAAATATCTTTCTTCTTATCATGAATCAGTAATAAGTATAGGAATTCTGTTGTGAAAGTATAATATCTTTCTTCTTATCATGAATCAGTAATAAGTATAGGAATTTTGTTGTGGAAGTATGCAAGTTGTGTTATGTCAAATAAGAGTAATAATATTCTTTACCCTTACTAGAGATGCTATACAGAAAATTGACTAATTTAAAGTTTGAATAGTTCTAAAGACCGGTTAGGCAGGGAAGGTACTAGCTTTCACTCTAGAGTTTCCTCGATTCCCTCTTTCTAGGAGCTAAATTTATCGTATCAGAACCTAAAGTAATAAACCAAGTTGGGGGCTTTAACCTGTCACTTTAAAGTCCTCTAACTCTACACCCATAAATGAATATTCCCTTTTTTTTGCACTCAATCATATGAACTACATTATGTTTATACAACCTCAAGTGATTCTTTCCAATTATTTACTATGACAATACTAGCTCGGTTCTTACATGTTCTCACAACAAATTTTAACATCTAGATTGACCAAATCAAGAAGTAAATGAAGTGCATGGATTTAAATCATCACAACTTCTTCCAACATTAAAGATCAATACTCTCCACAACTTCCATCAAAAAATTAATTACTTATCATTTTAAGAAGAAAGATAAATAAAACTACTCAGAATCTATGGAGAAAATAAAACCACACTTTAGTTTAAAAGAAGAAACCATTGTCAAACCAACAACAAGTCTCGATTAAAACCAAAAGTAGTATAAAACTAAAAGATAAAAACTTATCTCAAGTCCTCCAAAAAAACTTGAAGTTCCATTAAATCCTTCTCTTTTACAATCACTCAAAATAAAATAACAAAATGGATAAAGTAAATAAGAAGTGGTTCCTGAAAATCTCTTCAAACTAACTCCCCAGAGAAGAACTTTCAAAACATGCCAATATGTTTAGGGCTCACACCTTTTCGGACCTTTTTAGGACTCTTTTTTAAGTCCTCTCTTCTTTCTTTTAGAGTTTTCTAAGAGGTGCAATGGGATCTTTTCAAAATGTGCCTTGATTCAATGAATTTGCCCAAGAGACACATCCTTTCAGGATAATTTTTGTCCATGGTGGTTACAACGACCTATTAAGCCAATGGTTGCCTCAAAAACCTCTTTGAAATTCATGAAAGCGGATTTTATTCATCTAGTAACTGCCACCAATGCTTAAGCGCGGGGTCTCGGTGCTTAGGCGCGACCTTCTCTGTTAAACCGACGCTTAGGCGCCAAAACTCTTTTGCATAATTTTTCACCTTTTTGCTCCAAATTTGATCATTTTTCATTTCTTTTAGCATTTTCTCCATTTTTACTTGTATCTGTAAGAAAAACACAAAAATGTATTCCATTAAAGCTCAATATCTCAAAAATTGATATAAAAATATGTCTAAAAATACTATATATTTTAGGTGTATCAGGTTCCCTTGCCTATCTTTGGTGAAATTGTAGCAAAAAACACATTAGATGGTTATCCTTCCTTTTTCCTCACATCCACTCTTGTGGTTCTAAATAGGTTCTTTCCATTAGCAGTCCTGCTTGATGATACACCAAAAATATATGCATATTTAGACCGATATTTTATACCTATATTTGATGATGTTGCACTTTAATGAAAGGTATTTTGATGTTTTCTTGTAGGTTGTTGATTTTTAGGGATGAAAGCAAAAAGAAAGAAGAAAGGATGAAATTTGAAGTCAAAATGACATTTTTGAAGAAATGCTCAGCCCCGGCAGCGCCAACAACGTAGAAAAAATTAACGCAGAGATTTTTTACTTAGTGCCGACGGTGCCAGACCAGCACCGACGACGTCAAAGGCGGTGCAGACCCCATCTCTAGAAGGTTCAATGTATTTGGATGACTTTTTAAAGAGTTTTTGGAGGAACCTCTTGGAGAACTGATCTTATGCTTTATTTGGGGTTGATTTTTATCAGAAAATGGGCTCTTTTACGTTTTTCACTCCTATACTTTCATTTTTTGCACCACATCTTTCCATTCCACTTCCATATTAGAGTCAATTAGTGATTTTGTTTTCATACTTTAGAGTTTTTATGGTGAGATTTAGTGTGAAACTTTCTGTAAGAGTGTTAGAGGAGGAGAAAAGTGAGAGATATCTTCTTCTTGCATTTCTAAGGAAAGCCTACAAAGGATTTGTTTTGAGAAAGAGTTTTCAGATAAGTATTGTTTGTTTATCAGTGTTGTATGAACTTTCTTTTATATATAAAAATTGTGTTTTGTTATTTCTTTCTCATGAATTCTGAGTAGTTCCCTCTATCTTTCTCCCTACTCTAAGATATGGCGAAATGAAGAGATAATATGAATGTGCCAATATTAAATTGTAAAATAAATTGAGATGATTCATCAACTCCGAACTTAATTTACTTTTTGCTCTGGCCAATTGAATTGTTAAAATGTGTTGTGAAACATATGATCCGAAAAATAGAGTATGAGTTCTACAGCAGAGTAAGGATCACATTTGATTTCATAAAAGAGAACATCATTTATGGAATTAAGTGCAATTAAATAGGGAAATATTCTTTGTTGGGTGCAAAATTAGAGAACCTTTATGGTGACAAACTAAAATCTTCAATTCAGTCTTAGGATTTAAACACTGAAGTGAGAGCTAGCCTTCAGATGAAGGGAAGTGGGAGCTCTAGAGTGGGAGCCGATATCCTCCTAGCCTAGCCACAGATTTAGGGACTAAACACTAAGATTAGCCAATGATTTTCTAGACAATGTATCAGGGTAAAACATTAAAATGCTCCTATTTGGCATAATACATATTATGAACATTTATCTCATCTCATTTTACCATAGCCTCACTGCAGTGGGAAGGATGCTTTTTCACCAAAGAATCTCCGTTGCATAAACATATTTAATAGATTAATATTTACTCTTTTAAATTTTGCATATTTGATTTGATAATAGTTTAGAAATTTAATTTTTATTACAACTCAACATTTGAAATTAGTGACGGTGATTTCAATTGACTTTCTGCAAATTTCCTAGCAAATTGGTCATTTCCAATTTAAACCTTCCCTATATGATCAATTTTGGGGCTTAAATAGAAAGTCCATTATTACTTGATAATGATGCGTATACTTTCATAGAATCTAAAAGTTGATTGATTATATTTAATTAAATCTTACACAATTTATCGCAACAAAAAAGTTAGATCAAGTTTTTGGCGCCGTTGCCGAGGAAGGTAACGATTGAATTAAATAGTTTTGATACATTAGGAAATTTAGAGATAATATATAAACCATAAAAAATAAATACTATTAAAATATATATATAAAAAAATTTAAAATAAAAAATTTGAAAAGAAATATTTTTATCAGAGTGTTTTACTTTGCTTGTTTTATTTATTTATGCGAAATATTGTATATGAAGGTTTAGTACGATTCAGAATTAGAACGTGCTATTAGAAAAATTTGAAAACAAAAAAGAGAAATTAAAAATTTACAAGAAAAGCTTAGATAATCCAATAAATAAAAATTAACAAAGACCTTTAAAAGATTATGCGAATCCGACAACAGATGAACTTCACTTGACTATTCAAAATCCTGATGTTGTTGTTAATTCATTTGAGCTTAAACCTGCTATTATACTAATGGTACAAAATAATTAGTTTGGAGGATCAACTGCTGAAGATCCTAACTTACATCTTGCTAGTTTTCTTGAAATTTATGTTACATTTAAATATGACGGAGTGTCTAATGATGTTGTTAGGATTAAACTTTTTCCTTTTTTATTAAGGGATAAAGCCAAGGCTTGGTTAAATTTATTAGCACCTGGATCTATTAGAAGTTGGAAAAATTCTTGGCTAAATATTTTCCACCCTCGAAAACCACTAAGCTTAGAAATGATATTACATTATTTTGTCAGTTTGAATTGTAATCCATATATGAAACCTCGGAAAAATTTAAAGATCTTCTTAGGAAATGTCCACATCATGCTTTACCAGATTGTCTAATAATTCAAACATTTTATAATGGATTAGTAGGATCACTAAGATCTATTATAGATGTTGCTGCGGGTGGTTCATTAATGTCAAAACCTTTTGGTGAAGCATACTCTTTAATTGAAGAAATATCTACTAATAATTTTCAATGGCCCTCTGAAAGGGTAAATCCTAAGAGAGTAGCTAGTATTCATGATTCTGATGCAATATCTATTTTGGCATCTCAAATTGCTGCTATTTCTAAAAAAATGATCGAATGAGAATGAATTATTCTCAAGTACCCTCAGTATTAAAGGAGAATTCACTAGAAAATATTATTGATACTCAATCATCCTATGAAATTTTAAATGCTATAAATAATAGAAATAACAATCGTTATTATAACTATTTAAACCCTGGTTAAAAAAATCACCCTAATTTTAGTTGGAATAATTATAATAATTCAGTGAATCCATTCGGAAATCTGAACAATCAAGAAAATCCTCATTTTTTACCTTATTATCCTCCGAGATTTAACTCTAACCCTAACATACAAGTTAAGAAAAAAAAGTTGACGATGGAAGAAGTAATGTTGAATATGGGAAATCAAATACAGAACGAAGGGGCTGCTATTAGATATATTGAAAATCAATTAAGACATATCGCTACTGCACTTAGTAATAGATGATAAACCTAAAATATATAGTGTTTTTAGATACATTTTTATACTTATTTTTAAGATATTGCGCTTTAACAGAAGGTAATTTTGTGTTTTTCTTGAAGATACAAGTAAAAATGAGAAAAAATGCTTGAAGGAGTATAAAAGGATCAAATTTGGAGCAAAAAGGTGAAAAATTTTGCAAAAGAGTCTTGGCGCCTAAGTGCCAGATCTGCACTTAAGCGCCGGTTAAATAGAGAAGGTCGTGCTTAAGCACCAAGACCCCGCGCTTAAGCACCAGTGGCAGTTACTAGATGAGTAAAATTTGCTTTCATGAATTTTGAAGAGGTTTTTGAGGCACCCATTAGCTTAATAGGTGGTTGTAACCACCAAGGATAAAAATTATCATGAAAGGATGCGTCTCTTAGGAAAATACATTGAATCAAGACACATTTTGAAGAGATCCCAAGGAACCTCTTAGAAAACTATAAAGTAAAGAAGAGAGGATTAGAAAAGAGTCCTGAAAATATTGACAAGTTTTGAAAGTTCTTTTCTAGGGAGGTAGTTCGGAGAGGTTTTCAGTAAACCACTTTTTATTTACTTTATCCTTTTTGTTATTTTGTTTTGAGTGATTGTAAAAGAGATGATATTCAAAAAGAGACTTCAAGAGTTTGGTGGAGGACTTGAGATAAGTTTTTATCTTTTATTTTAGACTACTTTTGATTGGTGGAGGACTTGAGATAAGTTTTTATCTTTTGTTTTAGACTACTTTTGGTTTTAATTGAAATGGGAGAGGACTTGAGATAAGTTTTTATCTTTTTGTTTTAGACTACTTTTGGTTTTAATTGAGACTTAGGACTTGAGATAAGTTTTTATCTTTTGTTTTAGACTACTTTTGATTTTAATTGAGACTTGTTATTGTTGAGATAAGTTTTTATCTTTTATTTTAGACTACTTTTGGTTTTAATTGAGACTTATTGTTGATGATTGTAAAAGAGAAGAGGTTCAATGGAACTTCAAGAGTTTGGTGGAGGACTTGAGATAAGTTTTTTATCTTTTTGTTTTAGACTACTTTTGGTTTTAATCGAGACTTGTTGTTGGTTTGACAACGATTTCATCTTTTAAACTAAAATGTGGTTTTGTTTTCTCCATGGATTCTGAGTAGTTATCTTTATCTTTCTTCTTAAAATGACAAGTAATTAAGATTTTGATGGAAGTTGTGGAGAGTATTGATCTTTAATGTTGGAAGAAGTTGTGATGATTTAAATCCATGAACTTCATTTACTTCTTGATTTGACCAATCTAGATGTTAAAATTTGTTATGAGAACATGTAAGAACTGGGCTTGTATTGTCTCAATCAACAATTGAAAAGAATCTGATGAGGTTGTATGAATGAAAATGTAATTCATATGATTGAGTGCAAATAAATAGGGAAATATTCATTGATAGGTGTAAAAGTAGAGGACTTTAAAGTGA
The DNA here is from genome assembly GCA_002079205.1 of Phalaenopsis hybrid cultivar. Classification (NCBI taxonomy): domain Eukaryota; kingdom Viridiplantae; phylum Streptophyta; class Magnoliopsida; order Asparagales; family Orchidaceae; genus Phalaenopsis; species Phalaenopsis hybrid cultivar. Next base: position 114,499 of record JXCR01108722.1, on the reverse strand, counting down.
CAGGTTAAAGCCCCCAACTTGGTTTATTAGGTTTTGATACGAGAATGTTAGCCCCCAGGTGGAGGAAATCAAGGGAACTTTAGAGTGAGAACTAGTATCTTCCCTGCCTAGCTGGCCTTCAGAACTATCCAAACTTTAAATTTGCCAATGTTCTTTATAGCATCTCTAGTAAGGGTAAAGAATATTATTTCTCCTATTTGGCACAACACAATTTGCATACTTCCACAACATAATTCCTATACTTATTATTGATTCATGATAAGAAGAGAGATACTTTCATATTAAGTACTTTTCTTCTACAAAAACTTTAGTTATCTTTTTACTGTTTCGTTAAAATATCAAAAACACCAAAAATATTTTAATTTTAAATTCCTACAAAAATCATATTAATTTAAGTAATTATCTTTTTAAAATAGAAAAACTTTCTAAAAGTGCATATTGTATAATCTTCCCTGTGAGTTCGATATTCAGGACTTAATCAAAAAGTCCTATATTACTTGATAACGATACGTATACTTGCATAGTATCCCAACATAAATATATTTAAATTAAAATTTTAAATTCTTATTTTTCTTTAGAATCAAGTTTTTATTTTTGTTGCAAAATAAGGAAAAATAAGTGAAAAATACCATCAGAACTATTCTTATACTGTGCATAAGCATTAAGTATCCAGGGATCAAGTTTTTGGCGCCGTTGCTGGGGAAGAAAACTAAGTAAATTTCTACTTTTAGAAAGTCTTACTTAAACTTTAAATATTGTATCTTATTTTGTAGGTTTTATTTTATTTTATTATATTTTATGTTAATGTATGTTGAGTTCAGGTTCTGAAGGACTAGTGCCTTACAATGCTGAATTAGAAAGAACTATTAGAAAAATAAGAAAAACCAAAAAAATTAAAAATATTGAAAAATCCAAAAAAATTACAGAAATGACAAACCAAAATAATCAAAATGTTGAAATTTATCAAGAGTTTAGACCTTTGAGAGATTATGCCAACCCTACTATAGATGAACTTCATTGTAGTATTCAAAAACGTACTGTAGTGGTTAATTCATCTCAGCTTAAACCTACTATTATCCAAATGGTATCAAATAATCAGTTTGGGGGATCACCAGCTGAAGATCTAAATTTACATCATACCAATTTTTTAGAATTATGTGCTGCATTTAAATTTGATGGTGTTTCAAATGATGCCATATAACTGAGGTTATTTCCTTTCTCACTGAGGCATAAAGCTAAGATGTGGTTGAATATTTTAGCACCTGGATCTATCAGAACTTGGGGTGATTTAACACAAAAATTCCTTGCTAAATATTATCCACCATAATAAATTGTGAAGCTTAAAAATGATGTTACATCTTTTAATTAGTTTACAGGGGAATCTATTTATGAAGCATGGTTAAAGAGCTCTTAAGAAAGTGTCCACACAATGCTATACCAAATTGGTTAATAATTCAAACCTTTTATAATGGATTAATTGGTTCTGTTAGATGTATTATCGATGCCGATGCTGGTGGTTCATTGATGTCAAAAACATTTCATGACACTTATGCTTTAATTGAAGAAATGGCTACCATTAAATTTTAATGGCCTTCTGAGTGGGTGAATCCAAATAAAGTAGCCAATATTCATGAAATAGATGCATTTACTATGTTAGCAAATCAGGTGGCTGCAATTTCAAGGAAGTTAGACAAATTTAGAATGAATTTTTCTCAACCAATTTCCATGATTGAAGAGAATTAATTAGGCCAAATGGTAGATTCTCAAACATCATTAGAAACTTTGAATTCCATAAATAATAAGCAAAAGAAACCATATTCCAATTATTATAACCCAGGTTGGAAGAACCATCCCAACTTTAACTGGAATAACAGTTCGAGTGGTAATAATTTGCAATGGGGGAACAACCAAGTAAACCCATTGGGAAACTGAAACAACCAAGGGAATAATAATTATAGATCTACTTATCCTCCAGGAATCAACAATAATACACATTTTAAGGATAATAAGTTTTTTATAGAAGAAGTTGTGTTACAAATGGGTAATCAGTTACAAAATTATGGAGCTACAACTAGAAATATTGAGAATCAACTTGGGCAATTTCATGTTCATTAAGTAATAGATCCGAAGGAAGACTTCCTAGTAATACTGAATCAAATCCAAAAGACCATAATAAAGAGCAAGTTAAAGCCGTACAACTTATAAGCGGAAGAGAGTTGGAAGGTAGGGTTCAAAAAGAGATTGAAGTAGAGAGAGAAGAAATTGAAGAATCAAAAGAAGAAGCTCCAAAACAGTCTGAAAGACTTTTTTCTCTTCCAAAAATTGATTTAGAAAAGCCACCACCTCCATTTCCTCAGAGACTTCAACAACAGAAGTTGGATAAGCAATTTTCAAAATTTATGAAAATATTTAAGAAGCTTACAATCAATATTCCATTTCTTGAAGCCTTAGAACAAATGCCAAGCTATGTAAGGTCTATGAAGGATATTCTCAGCAGGAAAACAAAAGTCTAAAGATAATGAGATTGATGCATTGAGTGAGGAGTGTAGCGCTATAATTCAGAAGAAACTTCTTGAAAAGCTTAAAGATCTTGGTAGCTTTTCAATTCCATGTGCAATAGAAGACAAATTTGATGGCAAAGCCTTATGTGNTCAATTATTCCACCTTGCGGTATCTCATCTTTGTTGAAAGCAAGGTTCAAACCATCTTTGAAAGCAAAAATCGGCCGCGATCCTGACATTTCCTCCTTAAATTAACAGGGAGACATCAGTGAGTTTGAATTTTTTATGAATCAGAACAAAACATAGTTCACACAAAAATTCCTTGCTAAATATTATCCACCATAATAAACTGTAAAGCTTAAAAATGATATTACATCTTTTAATTAGTTTACAGGGGAATCTATTTATGAAGCATGGTTAAAGAGCTCTTAAGAAAGTGTCCACACAATGCTATAACAAATTGGTTAATAATTCAAACCTTTTATAATGGATTAATTGGTTCTCTTAGATGTATTATCGATGCCGCTGTTGGTGGTTCATTGATGTCAAAAACAGTTCATGACACTTATGCTTTAATTGAAAAAATGGCTACCATTAAAATTTAATGGCCTTCTGAGTGGGTGAATCCAAATAAAGTAGCCAATATTCATAAAATAGATGCATTTACTATGTTAGAAAATCAGGTGGGGTAAATCCTAAGAAAGTAGCCAATATTCATGAAACTGATGCATTTACCATGTTAGAAAATTAAGTTTTACAATTTAAGGAAGTTAGACCAATTTAGAATGAATTTTTCTCAACCAATTTCCATGATTGAAGAGAATTATAGTAAATCAAGTTGCTACAATTTCAAGAAAGTTAGACCATTTTGAACGAATTTTTCTCAAACAATTTCAACAATTGAAGAAAATTCATTAGGCCAAATGGTAGATTCTCAAGAATCATTAGAAACTTTGAATGCCATAAATAACAAATCAAATGGTAGATTCTCAAACATCATTAGAAACTTTGAATGCCATAAATAATAAGCAAAATAAACCATATTCCAATTATTGTAACCCAGATTGGAAGAACAATCCCAACTTTAACTGGAATAACAATTTGAGTGGTAATAATTAGCAATGGGGGAACAACCAAGTAAACCCTACTGGAATAACAATTCGGGAGGTAATAATCAGCAATGGGGGAACAACCAAGGAAACCCATTGAGAAATTGGAAACAACCAAGGGAATAATAATTATAGATCTACTTATCCTCCAGGAATCAACAATAATACACATTTTAAGGATAATAAGTTTTCTATAGAAGAAGTTGTGTTACAAATGGGTAATCAGTTATAAAATTATGGAGCTACAACTAGAAATATTGAGAATCAACTTGGGCAATTTCAAGTTCATTAAGTAATAGATCCCAAGGAAGACTTCCTAGTAATACTGAATCAAATCCAAAAGACCATAATAAAGAGCAAGTTAAAGTCGTACAACTTATAAGCGGAAGAGAGTTGGAAGGTAGGGTTCAAAAAGAGATTGAAGTAGAGAGAGAAGAAATTGAAGAATCAAAAGAAGATACTCCGAAACATTCTGAAAGACTTATTTCTCCTCCAAAAATTGATTTAGAGAAGCCACCACCTCCATTTCCTCAGAGACTTTGGACCTATTTCTCCACTAAAAATTGATTTAGAAAAACCACCACCTCCATTTCCTCAGAGAATTTGTCAACAAGAAGTTGGATAAGCAATTTTTAAAATTTCTGGAAATATTTAAGAAGCTTACAATCAATATTCCATTTGTTGAAGCCTTAGAACAAATGCCAAGCTATGTAAGGTCTATGAAGGATATTCTCAGCAGAAAAACAAAAGTCTAAAGATAATGAGATTGTTGCACTGAGTGAGGCGTGTAGTGCTATAATTCAGAAGAAACTTCTTGAAAAGCTTAAAGATCTTGGTAGCTTTTCAAATCCATGTGCAATAGAAGACAAATTTCATGGCAAAGCTTTATGGAATTTACGTGCAAGAATAAACCTTATGCCATTATCAATATTTAAAAGATTGGGATTAGGAGAAATAACCCCTACTACTATGACTCTGCAGTTAGCAAATAGTTGAATAACATATCCTAAAGGAGTTATAGAAGATGTCCTAGTGAAAGTGGATTAATTTATCTTTCGNCCATTATCAATATTTAAAAGATTGGGATTAGGAGAAATAACCCCTACTACTATAACTCTGCAGTTAGCAAATAGTTCAATAACATATCCTAAAGGAGTTATAGAAGATGTCCTAGTGAAGGTGGATTAATTTAGCTTTCATGTTGATTTTAATGTGCTAGATGTGAAGGAAGATATAGAGATACCTATCATTTTGGGGAGACCTTTTCTAGCCACAGGAAGAGCAATGATAGATGTGTAGAAAAGGGATTTAACAATGCTCGTCAATGATCAAACTGTTACTTTTAATATTTCAAAATTAATGAAATACCCTACAAAAGGTAAAGATGATGAATGCTATAGAATGATTATTATAAGATATCTGAGCGAATGCCATTTCAAGACTACTTATTAAGAAAAATCTGAAACAAAAGATTTGGAACACAAGCAAAAAGATGAATTAGATCAATGTGTAAACCTTTTTAAGGAAGATTCAAGTTATGTTCAAGAAAGTTTTGAAATTTTGGACACGAAAGACAAGGACAAATTATTTTGTCCATCTATTGAAAAACCTCCAGAAATTGAGTTAAAATTACTTCTTGAATATTTAAAATATGTTTTTTTAGGAGATTCCTCTACTTTACTTGTTAAAATTTCATCGAAGTTAACTAAGGAAGAAGAAGAAAAGTAGATGAAAATTTTTAAAATTTTAATAAAGCCTTCAGATGGACAGTTGCTGATATTAAAGGAATCAGTCCTTGAATTTGTATGTATAGAATTAATCTGGAAGAAAACTGTAAACTTAGGGCTGATCTACAAAGGAGATTAAATCATGTTATGAAAGGGATTCTAAAGAAAGAATATTTAAGTGGTTAGATGCTGGAATTATTTACCCTATTTCAGATAGTGCATGGGTTAGTCCAATTCAGTTTGTTCCTAAGTGCTAGAATTATCTACCCTATTTCAGATAGTGCATGGGTTAGTCCAATTCACTGTATTCCTATGAAAGGAGGAGTAACTGTAACTGTGAATGAGCATAATTAGTTAATACCTACTAGAAAAGTTACAGGGTGGCAAATATGCATTGATTATAAAAAATTAAATCTTGTCACTAGGAAATATCATTTTCCACTACCCTCTAGATCAAATGCTGGATAGACTAGCTGGGCATAAATACTTTTATTTTTTGGATGGATATACTGGTTATCACCAAATACAAATATCTCCTGAGGATCAAGAGTGGGCATAAATACTTTTATTTTCTGGATGGATATACCAGTTATCACCAAATTCAAATATCTCCTTAGAATCAAGAGAAAACAATATTTACCAGTCCTTATGGTAGTTTTGCTTTTAAAAGAATGCCCTGTTACATTTCAAAGGTGTATGATGGCAATTTTTTGTGATTTAATGGAAAAAGGGATTGAAGTCTTTATGGATGACTTTTTAGTATTTGGAACTTCATTTGACTCATGTTTAGAACATTTTTCTGAAGTTCTTAAGTGCTGTGAAGAAACAAATTTAGTCCTCAACAAGAAAAAATGCCAATTTATGGTAGCAGAAGGATATGTATTAGGTCTACAAATATCATAAAATGATATGGAAGTAGCACCTGCTAAAATTCAAGTGATCGCTAATTTACCTTATCCAACAAATGTATGGGAAAATAGGAGTTTTTTAGGACATGCTGGATTCTAAAAGAGATATATTAAGGACTTTTCGAAGATTGCTAGCCTTTATGCCATTTACTAGAGAGATGCAATTTTCAATTTTGATGAGGAATGCCTAAAAGCTTTTAAGTTATTAAAAGAAAAATTAATCAATGCACCAATTATAGTTTCACCAAATTGGGAAAAACCTTTTGAACTTATGTGTGATGGAAGTGATTATGCTATTGAAGCTGTTTTAGGACAAAGACACGATAAAATTTTCAAAATTATTTACTATGCTAGTAAAACTCTTAATGATACACAAATTAATTATACAACAACTGAAAAAAGAGTTATTAGCAATAGTACTCGTACCCGTTAGTGTCCATTAAAGGATGAAACCTACTTCCTCGCAAAACTGGGTAGGTTTTTGATAATGCTGACTCATCCTGGTGAGGATCTTCGTAACCAGGTACTTCCTCAGAAATCTGGGCTTTAGTAGCCCTCCGAACCTTCTTGTTGTGGTTTCTCCTTTGTGCTCTGGTGAACGGTGTAGTCCTTAAACTCGATACAATTTCATATACTGAGGAAGGGAAAACCAATCCTTTGGTTGGGTCTTCAAAAATCATGACCTCTTTTCTCTTAACAGCAGCGGGTACAACAGGCTTGGTAGGTGCCATGGCGGCAGTAGTTTTGACCTTCTTATATGGGGGAAAATTCNTATGCTAGTAAAACTCTTAATGAAACTCAAATTAATTATACAATAACTGAAAAAGAGTTATTAGCAATAATACTTGTAACCGTTAGTGTCCATTAAAGGATGAAACCTACTTCCTCGCAAAACTGGGTAGGTTTTTGATAATGCTGACTCATCCTGGTGAGGATCTTTGTAACCAGGTACTTCCTCAGAAATCTGGGCTTTAGTAGCCCTCCGAAACTTCTTGTTGTGGTTTCTCCTTTGTGCTCTAGTGAACGGTGTAGTCCTCAAACTTGATACAATTTCATATACTGACGACGGGAAAACCAATCCTTCGGTTGGGTCTTCAAAAATCATGACCTCTTTTCTCTTAACAACAGCGGGTACAACAGGCTTGGTAGGTGCCATGGAGGTAGTAGTTTTGACCTTATTATATGGGGGAAAATTTGAGGGCAGTTCAGGTTAAACTCGACAGACGGTTCTTGAACCTCTGGAACAGTGACTTTCATTATGATGAACTGAGATTTCTTGAGAATGACCTCCAGATCTTCAAACCTTGCTCCAAACTTGATGGTAGGAGTGACATTGCAGGCATCACAGCTTGTCGGTATCATCTTTCAAAAGAGAAAGATCTGGGGTTAACTATTTGGCCAATACCTCGTAATCATAGTGTTAGCACTAAAAATTAGCAGAGGTTGAACTTTAGACTGGGTAAGTCCTTATTTAATTTTTGGAGGTTTTAAAANCCAGATCTTCAAACCTTGCTCCAAACTTGATGGTAGGAGTGACATTGCAGGCATCACAGCTTGTCGGTATCAGCTTTCAAAAGAGAAAGATCTGGGGTTAACTATTTGGCCAATACCTTGTAATCATAGTGTTAGCACTAAAAATTAGCAAAGGTTGAACTTAGGCTGGGTAAGTCCTTATTTAATTTTTTGAGGTTTTAAACTTTTAGTAAAAATAGTTTTAAAGTAAAAAGATTTAATTAATATAAGAAAAAATTAAAGAGCACACGCAACACGATGCAATCCGATTTAATTTGCAAAATAACAAATCAAACTCGAAAGGGAAAGTGAAGTTTTAGGACCCAATGCGGGACCAACTTAACAAAGCACAATGCCCAGGTGAAACTGGTCCACCAGCACACCTATTGGGGGTCCAACCCCACACAAAGATTTAAGAGTCCTTAATGTTTTCTTGAACCCCTCTATTCAAAGGTGGTCGAACAGACGGTCCTAGAGCCTAAAGAGTTGACCTTACTTTCTCAAGATCGAAATGGGTAAAGCATGCCAATGGAAGAAAGGTAATTTAGTTCATGAGGGATTTGAACACATTACTGATGTATGAAGATAATATTTCTTCATTTATATGGAGAGAAAAGCTAGTCCCCAACAAAGTTGCTAGAAGCTGGGTGAGACTATTTTGGTTGAGGAGTTGCCCGTTGGAAGCTATCCGTCACATGAATCAAAATCTCGTCGCCTGCGTCGGAAGGGGATTTAATTTACATATATATATATATATATATATATATATATATATATATATATATATATATATATATATATATATATATATATATATATATATATATATATATATATATAT
>JXCR01108722.1:84912-98363 GCA_002079205.1 Phalaenopsis hybrid cultivar | reverse complement strand
ACGGTTCCATCGTCCCGGCACCACTATTTTCTATTGGAATCACTTAGTCCAAATGAATTTACTAAACTCAAGTTAATGAGTTCCATAATTTCATTTAGACCGTGGGAAAACTCGTTAGCAACCGTAGGTTACCTCCTCTGAGGGTTCCTGATTTTCCAATAGAGACATTTTAATTTAGTTGAAGTTGTATTTTTTGTGATGTTTGTGATTAAATTTTGTTGTGGGGGTGATTTATGCAATTTTATATTTTCTATGCAGGTATGTAAATACAAGCATAAAAAGTGCAGGTGATTTATGCAATTTTATATTTTTTATGCAGGTATGTAAATACAAGCATAAATAAAAGTGCGGTAGGAAAGTATAAATAAAACTGTAAAACGTTGTAAACTGTAATAAGCATCATTGTTTAGCATGCAAGTTTGCAGGTATAAAAGCACAGTATGAAAGTACAAGAAAGACAACGCTAAAAACTGTAAAAGCACAAGCATAAAAGAAAAGCAGTAGAAAAGTACAAGAAAGACTGTAAAACGCGGTAAACTGTAAAAGTTTACCTGACGAGTCTTCTCGTTCCACCACCTGAAACTCAAAATGCAAGGTAGAGCATTTATGTTTATAGAGCTAAGGTATGTAAATACATGCATAAAAAAAGTGCAATAGGAAAGTACAAGAAAGACTGTAAAACGTTGTAAACTGTAAAAGTGTATAAAAAAAAGCAGTAGAAAAGTACAAGAAAGACTGTAAAACGCTGTAAACTGTAAAAGTGTAAAGGTATAAAAGTACAGTACGAAAGTACAAGAAAAACAACGCTGAAAAATTGTAAAAGTGTACCTAGAGTCTTCTCGTTCCACCACCTGAAACTCAAAATGCATGTCAGAGCATTTATGTATATATAGCTAAAAAGTAGTAGAAAAGTACAAGAAAGACCGTAAAACTCAGTAAACTATAAAAATGTACCTGACTTCCACCACCTGAAACTTAAAATGCATGTCAGAGCATTTATGTATATAGAGCTGGAAAAGTAGAAAAGCAGTAGAAAAGTACAAGAAAGACCGTAAAATGCTGTAAATCAAATTTGCAGGTATAAAAGTACAGTATGAAAGTACAAGAAAAGCAATGCTAAAAAAAAAAATCTGTAAAAGTCTACCTGGCAAAAGTAGTAGAAAAGTACAAGAAAGACCGTAAAACTCAGTAAACTATAAAAATGTACCTGACTTCCACCACCTGAAACTTAAAATGCATGTCAGAGCATTTATGTATATAGAGCTGGAAAAGTATCGTTCCACCACCTGAAATCAAAATGCATGTCAGAGCATTTATGTATATAGAGCTAGAAAAGTAAAGTTTTGGAAACCTTCCTAACTCTATGTTGTATATTGTGGGTCCTTAAATTTTAAGGAAAATAATATTAAGTAAAACATATTAAGTTTAATAGATCCCTGAGGTATTCACAAGGTTAAGAGTAGGGAGCAGAGTAGGGAGCAGGTCCATGCAACCTTCTTAATGTCTGGTAAAAGGCCTTGGGTTCATTTAAAATTTATTATGTTGCTTAATAATTCATCCTGAATATCCTGATGCTCAGTGAACATTGATGTCTTGATTATCCCAAGAATGAGGTAAATGTCATTTACCTTTTAATTTGAAAATTATGTAGCTGGAGACTATTTAGGAGACAAATTAGTGTTATTAAGAACACCTATCCAAATTTTAGTCCTAATTGGATTGGTGGTGTTTTAAAAGATTTTAATTATGTTGATTTTTCTAATCCTTCTTTAACAAGTGGATTTCAACTTAAGTTCACCACTAAGTCCTTAAGACCTAAGTGAGTGTATTAAGTGTGTGTATTAATTTTGAAAAGATTTAAAACTTTAAGTGATCATTATCAAGATTATTTAAACATCATTTTGATTATTAAATAAGGGTGTCAAATCGTTGATTTCCAAAGTTATACCCTTAAATTCAAAAGTTATCTTATGCTAATGAAGTTTCCAAAATTTTGATAATTATGAGAATTAATCTTTTATCTTGTAATTTGATAAAGTGAAGTGGGTTTCTACCAATTAAGCCCATTTTTTATTGCAAATCATCAAATGAGTTAATTACTATTAGAAATTACCCATTTGCCATTTTGATTAAGTCTAAATGTTCATTAAGGCCAAAAAATCCAAAATTACAATTTTGCCCCTAAGGGTCCAAACTTTCACAATTTTTCAAATTTAAGTCAAATGACTTTGAAATTTTTATATAGCCTTACTGATAAGTCAATTAAGACATCAGAGGAGAAAATGTGAATTTTCACAATTTAATTTAATTCATATAATTATTTTCATGCAAAAATATGCATCTTCAAAAAAAATTCTTAAAGATGATCAAGACAACTCTTAATCACTTGAAATTTTTATGTAATCTAGTCCTATACCATAAAGTCATTTACTCAAAATTTAGTAATTTTTTGAATTTTTTATGATTTATTAAAATTAATTGAACGTTTGGGGATTTTAATAAAAATAAAATATTTTATAAGTTGAAAAATATATTTTATATTTTTGGAAAATCTCTCTGAGGTCAGGGAACCCAGAGAAATTTGTTTTATATTTTTCTGATTTTTATTTGANCCCCTCAACTGTCTCAATAGCATGAATAGTATTACATTACCTTTTGTACTTTATGTAAGCATGGTAGAATTTAGTATTTCTGTCCCCCTCCTTGAATATATTCATAGCAGCTTTTTACTTTAGATATTGGTCTTGGTAATCAATAGCAGTAAGAAGTTTATTTTGAGCAGTTAGCAGTTCTTTTTCCTCAGCTAAGCCCTCCTGTTCAAGTTGCTCTAAGCTCAATACTTCCTCCTTAAGCTCCTGCACATTGATGAGGACATTCCCAAAAGTCCCCCAACTCCAACTCCTCAGAGCTCTAGTAGTTTTGATATGTAATAAGTTGAGTTTGATAAGAGGGTCAGTGTGTGAAATCCCATTCTAAAGGTTGGCAATGTAAGAGTTTGTCGGCACTATTTTTGGTGTGGGGTTTGCTCGTAAGAAGTTGTTGGTCATCGAAATTTTTGAAATCCCGTTGAAGGACGTTTTTTTTTTAAATTTTAGTTTTGAAAAAGATGAAGTCAAACTGACCCCATAATTCTCATAGTTTAGATGAAAGAGCAATTTACCTCAAATCCTGTATTTATCCCAAAGGATGAACACAAGAATTGAGGGTGAGGCTTGATCAAATAAACTAGAGAAAGTTATGACATAGGATGAACACAAGAATTGAGGGTGAGGCTCGATCAAATAAACTAGAGAAAGTTATGACATCAATTTGATCTGCAAAACANAAAAATCAAGTTTTTATTTTAAATATATTTTTATTTTTATTAAATCCCCCTCATATCAGAGAACTCAAAAAAAAATTTTCGTAATTTTTGGAGTTATATTTTGATTTTGTAAAAATCATTTAAATTTCAAATGTGATGGTCACATTTAAAAACCAATCAAAAATATTAAATGATCTTAAAATGACTTGAAATTTTTATGATGAATTTGTTGACTTATGAGCCACAGTGGGGAACAAAAATCAAGTGATTTTGATCTTTGTGTGCTTCAAATTAAATGTTTTAAGCAAATTAGAGTTTGCTCAAAATAATGATGTTTTAATTTTTAAAAATTATAAAATTATTTCATAAGACTACTTTAACCATAGGGAACTTATATGAATTTTTGTAGAATTTTCTAAGGCACATACAATTTTCTATAATTATTTAAATAGAAAATGCAAAAAAACTTAGAAAATTAAGATCTCTGTCTAAAGATCTTCTATGTCTTTGTAAAAATTCTCAAATTGTGCACCTAGACAGAGGCTACAACTTATAAAAATTTGTGGTCAAGGTGATAATCCCATATGAATGGAGAATTGAAAAACCCCTAACCCTAATTCATTTTTTAAAAATAATTTATGCATCAAATTAATGTCAAAAGAATTCCACACGGTTCTCCTCTGTTCACTGAGCAAGAGAGTATATTTATTTTCTTTTTAGAAATTTTCTATGCTAAGATATGGATTTTTGAAAGTTAAGAGCTATTTTCTGAATTTATTAAATATCCTATTTATTTATTCAAACTGCGGGCTGACTAGATCCTCGGATCCGTCGAAAAGCCAATCGGCGCGCTCCTATTCGACGCCGCCTTCCGAGTCAGCTGCCACGCGTCCCGCTGTATCGTCCCGGTTGATCATCCGACTTGATCTTCGTCGTCCATTCAATACACGCGAAGATGGACGGCATCCGTTCATCGTCCCCGATGGCCTTACACGAGAGCCGTCCATTTTAAAATCTTAATATATCTCTAATTTCTTAATGGATTTTGATGATTATTTTTTTAAAATGGTCGTCTTGAAGAGACGAATACATTCATATGGTAAACATGCTATGAAATCAAACCATTGTAAATGTAGAGCTCGCGAAGGCTTGGGAAAGTAAGTGAGTTATACCTTTGCTCTGAGAGGTGTAGCCTCAATCAGAGATTCTTCACACCTTTGTTAGATCCCAAAGAGCTTAGGGATGAAGCCTCTGGCTTTGGTGCAAAGCCTATCTATGATTTTGATCAAGGCCATTTTGGGTGTTGGTTGAGAGCTATGGTAGAGACTGTTTCAGAGGGGGAATTGATGGGGGTTTTGCTTCTTTCACTACTGTGAAGGAGTAGGGCCAATCTATTGGGGGTTTGGTACTGTGTAGGTTGAGATTAGAATTTGTCATGGTTTTGAGCAGGAATTCAAACCCAAAATTGGATTGCCATGGTGGATTTGAGAGGGGGAAGTGGATTGAAATGTGCTAAGGGTCTCCCAGGGAAGCTCTCTGAGGAGTTTGGTAAGCCTTAGTGAAAATTTTTTACCACACCCCTATTCATGGCCGTGGGGGTAGATTTTATAGAAATTGGCTAAGGGAAGGCTTAGCTGGCCAATGGAGGGGTTAGCCCCACTGCTTAGGTGTCTAGCAGAGGATCCCTCAGCTCAATTTGGGCTGAGGTGGCTTCTTGGCATGAGTTTGGGTTTTGGCCATGTGGGGGCTCACGGTTTTGGGCTTTAGCTTGGGTTAAGGTGGCTAACCAAGGGTTTTATCATGGTTAAAGCTTATGATGCTCAGCAAAAATGGCACCATAGGGTATGGACATGTGTTATGGCAAATACCTTGATTTAACCTCTTTATTATCACTTTAAGATTTTTTTTTTTTTAAAAATTTACCCATGAGATAAATATCAAGCTTAACCATGAGTTTGTGGCTAGCTTTAAAGTCAACCCTAGAGTCTAAGATGAGTTAGGGTAAGGCTCATTTGACCATACCAAGGTCAATTGGTTTGGATTTGACCATAAGTCANGGCTCATTTGACCATTCCAAGCTTAATTCATTTGGATTTGGCCATAAGTCCAAGAAGGTGCACATGACCAAATCTTGTGTTTGAACTAGGTTAAGCATGTCAATTGGACTAATTAAATATGAAATTTGGTGTAAGAGACCATGAGGAACAACTTTCATGAAGGGTGAAATTCATTTTGAGCATGGCATTTGGTGTAAGAGACCATGAGGAACAACTTTCATAAAGAGTGAAAGCCATTTTGAGGTTAATTGGTTAATCAATTTGGTGGATTTTTTATTTTTGACCCATTTTAAGCATATTGGGCTAAGCCATTTTGTGTAGGAGATCATGAGGAACAACTTTCATGAAGGGTGAAAGTCATTTTGAGGTCTTGGTGTAAGAGACCATGAGGAACAACTTTCATGAAGGGTGAAAGTCATTTTGAGGTCAATCGTTAATCAATTTGGTGGATTTTTGATTTTTGACCCATTTTAAGCATGTTGGGCTAAGTTTGGATTAATCAATTTGGTGGATTTTTGATTTTTGACCCATTTTAAGCATATTGGGCTAAGTTTGGGTTAAATCAATTTGGTGAATTTTTTATTTTTGACCCATTTTAAGCATATTGGGCTAAGTTTGGGTCCTGTAGGAGATCATGAGGAACAACTTTCATGAAAGGGGAAAGTCATTTTGAGGTCAATTGGTTAAACAATTTGGTGGATTTTTGATTTTTGACCCATTTTAAGCATGTTGGGCTAAGTTTGGGTCAAATTATTTGGTGGATTTTTGGTTTTGGACCCATTTTAAGCATGTTGGGCTAAGTTTGGGTCAAACTAGTTTGGTGGATTTTTGATTTTTGACCCATTTTAAGCATGTTGGGCTAAGTTTGGGTCAAAATTAGATGAGGAACAACTTTCATGAAGGGTGAAAGTCATTTTGAGGTCAATTGGTTAATCAATTTGTATGAGGAATAACTTTCACGAAGGGTGAAAGTCATTTTGAGGTCAATTGGTTAATCAATTTGAAGATTTTTGATTTTTGACCCATTTTAAGCATATTGGGCTAAGTTTGGGTCAAACTTGAGCTAGATTTGGTTTTTGACCCATTTTAAGCATATTGGGCTAAGTTTGGGTCAAACTTGGGCTAGCTTTTGGTTTTGGACCCATTTTAAGCATGTTGGGCTAAGTTTGGGTCAAACTTGGGCTAGCCTTGTTTGATTTTTGACCCATTTTAAGCATGTTGGGCTAAGTTTGGGTCAAACTTGGGCTAGCCATAGTTGATTTTTGACCCATTTTAAGCATGTTGGGCTAAGTTTGGGTCAAACTTGGGCTAGCCATGAGCAACTTTCATGAAGGGTGAAAGTCATTTTGAGGTCAATTGGTTAATCAATGTGGTGAATTTTTAAACTTTCATGAAGGGTGAAAATCATTTTGAAGTCAATTGGTTAATCAATTTGGTGGATTTTTGATTTTTGACCCATTTTAAGCATGTTGGGCTAAGTTTGGGTCAAACTTGGGCTAGCCATGGTCTAAGCTCAAATTGATTGATGAAGAGTGAAAGTCATTTTGAGGTCAATTGGTTAATCAATTTGGTGGATTTTTGATTTTCTTTTAAGCATATTGGGCTAAGTTTGGGTCAAACTTGAGCTAGCCATGGGCTAAGTCCAAATTGATTTTTAAGCATATTGGGCTAAGTTTGGGTCAAACTTGAGCTAGCTTTGGGCTAAGCTCAAATTGGTTTAAGCATGTTGGGCTAAGTTTGGGTCAAACTTGGGCTAGCCATGGGCTAAGTCCAAATTGACAGCATATTGGGCTAAGTTTGGGTCAAACTTGGGCTAGCCATGGGCTAAGCTCAAATTAATTATTGCATGTTGGGCTAAGTTTGGGTCAAACTTGGGCTAGCCATGGGCTAAGCTCAAATTTATTGTTTTGGCTAAGCTCAAATTGATTATTTTGGTTGGTATGTTGGGCTAAGTTTGGGTCAAACTTGGGCTAGCCATGGGCTAAGTCCAAATTGATTGTTGCTGTTTGGGCTAAGTTGGGTCAAACTTGGGCTAGCCATGGGCTAAGTCCAAATTGATTGTTGTTTTGTTGGGCTAAGTTTGGGTCAAACTTGGGCTAGCCATGGGCTAAGTCCAAATTAATTGTTTTTTTTGGTGTAAAACATCATAATAAACAATTTTCATGGAGGATGAAATCAAATTAATTGTTGTTGTTGGTGTAAAACATCATAATGAACAATTTTCATGAAGGATGAAAATTAATTTGGTGGTCAATTTGGATGGATTTTGATGGGTTTTGGTTTTAGACCCAAATTAGGCATGTAGGGCTAAACTCGGGTCAAACTTGGGCTAGCTTTGGGCTAAGCTCAAATTTATTGTTGAATTTGGTGTAAAATGTCATGATTAACAATTTTCATGAAGGATAAAAATTGTTTTTGAAGTTGACTTGATGGATTTTAATGAAATTTGGATTTATACCCAATTTAGGCATATGGATCTAATTTGGGTCAAACTTAAGCTAGCTTTGGGCTCAGCTCAACTTTATTATTGTGTTTGGTCACAAATGACCTTATAAAGGATTTTCAATAAAAATTGGATGCCAATTTGAGGTTTAAGGCCTTCAATTGTTGAGATTTGGGGTGTTAGCCAATATTGGGGCTAATTTGAGGGTTTTGGTCAAAGGTTGTCAAATTTACCAAATTAGATCATGGTGTAGTAACAAAATGAAATTGAAAATAGTTTGGATTTATTGGATTTTTTGGGAATTTTTGGAATTTTTAGATTTTTGGGCCATGGAGGGGCATTTTGGTAATTTAGCCATTTTTTGAAAATTTTTGTCAATTTTGCTAAATGTGGATATATTCAAAGTGTTTGGAATGAGTTTTGATTAGTTTTTGGTATTTTGGCCAACTTTGGGACCCAAGGGCAGTAATGTAATTTGGAGGTGCATAAGGGCAAAAGTCCAAGTTGGGCATTTCAAGTAGAATTGGATAGAGAACCATTTTAAATGAGTCATAGACCAATGAAATCCCATTTTGGTTCCTCATATATTGGTCTTAGCCAAGGTATTGTGAGGGTATTGTGAAGATATGGTGAGGGTATAATGTACCTTAGCTTCGAATCAACACACAGGGTCAATTCTAAGGCCAAGTAATCCTATAAGAACTCTTCTTGAGTTTCCCCATAATGATCTTACCTTCTAAATATTAGAGGTTATGACCAATATGTGGAACTTCAAGTTGAGTGAAAAAAAAAAGAGTTTTGAGTTTCTAATGGTAAGGGTACCTTTTCTAGTTTTCTAGGACTAGTCAATAGGAATGTCTTATGGCTAGACCTAGGCTACTAAAGAAGTTTCTAGACCTCAACCAAAAGTGAGGTCAAAAAATGGACCCCCAATAGGTGTGGTGTGCTGGGCGAGCACACCGCATGTATTGGTGTTGACCGACAAGATCAACAAGACCAATATAAATTTCTCATCAGACCTAGAAAGAAGTGTGAATTTGTATATGCTATTTGTTTCCGCTGGGGATTTTTTAATAGGGATCAACATGTAAGGGTTGACCTCAAAAATGGGAGTTCAAAATACAAATATTGATATCAAAGGAGATTCAGACATTTGGAACTCACTTCCAATAGAAGAAATCAGAAGTGTAGGACTGATTTTAAAGTAAGAATTGAAATTATTGGATCAATTCTTGAAGAATGTGAACTGATTTGATGTGAAAATTGAAATTATCGGAAAAATTATGAATTAGAAGTATTGAACTGATTCGATGAGAAAATAGAAATTATTGGTTCAATTTTTGAAAAGTTATGAATCAGAAGTATTGAACTGATTTGATGAGAAAATTGAAAATATCGGATCAATTTTTGAAAAGTTATGAATCAGAAGTATCAAACTGATCCAATGAGAAGATTGAAATTATCAGATCAATTTTTGAATCAAAAGTATTAAACTGATTCAATGAGAAAATTGAAATTATAGGATCAATTTTGAAAAGTTATGAATCAGAAATATCGAACTGATTCAATGAGAAGATTGAAATTATCAGATCAATTTTTGAATCAGAAGTATTAAACTGATTCAATGAGAAAATTGAAATTATAGGATCAATTTTGAAAAGTTATGAATCAGAAATATCGAACTGATTCAATGAGAAGATTGAAATTATCAGATCAATTTTTGAATCAGAAGTATTAAACTGATTCGAAGAGAAAATTGAAATTATCGAATCAATTTTTTAAAAAGTTATGAATCAGAAGTATCGAACTGATTTAATGTAAAAATTGAACTTATCGGATCAATTTTGAAAAGTTATGAATCAGAAGTATTGAACTGATTGAATAAGAAAATTGAAATTATTGGATCAATTATGAATCAGAAGTATTGAACTGATTCAGAGTACAGTTATGAATCAGAAGTATCGAACTGATTTAATGTAAAAATTGAACTTATCGGATCAATTTTGAAAAGTTATGAATCAGAAGTACTGAACTGATTCAATAAGAAAATTGAAATTATTGGATCAATTAAGAATCAGAAGTATTGAACTGATTTAATGAGAAGATTGAAATTATCAGATCAATTTTTTTAGAACAGTAAATTAGAGTTATCAGACTCATTTAAAATATCCTGTGTTTTAAAAAGTTTAATGTGTAGAAATTTATGTTATTTTGANGAAAGTCCTATGGCTAGACCTAGGCTACTAAAGAAGTTTTCTAAACCTCAACCAAAAGTGAGGTCAACACTTATGTGAGGGAGCAGGGATGGAATAATGTTCTTTGTTGGAGATAGGAAATGACAACCCATTTCCAGGTAAAATTTTGCTGTCTCCTTGATATAAAGTGGTTCGACTGAGTTGAGATTAATCAGTAGTGACGGGCGACGTGACTCCCAAACAAAGATGCCTTATTTTGGGATTGGAAGAGGAGTCAACTAACAATGCGTTTGAATTGGAGGGAAAGTTAACTAACAGTGCTTTTGAATTGGAGAAAAAGTTTTTGTTGTTCTATTTCAACCCATGCCAACAGTTTAAAATTTTGTGACCTCTTATATGATAAATTTGATTGTCAGTTGTAGTGGTGTGAGGAGATGAAGTTCCCTGGTTTGATTGATATGATGTACAAGATTGTTTATTGGAGGAGATTATTGGACAACCATGACTTAAATTGTATTTCTTATGGTCATTTCCTTTCATTATCACAAGTGTTTGGTGTGAATCAGGTAATAGTGTAGCTTGAATAGCTTTAGTTGTTTCTTATGCTAGATTAATTTTTTTTTTGTGTACTAGGGACTATAGTTCATCAATGCTATTTTGTTATGCCTCAGTTCTTGTGTGCAGAGATTCATGTCGTGATTAGGTATTTCATAATAATGTTGTAAAGTTCATTTTTGATTGAATGACACAAAAGCAATTGGAGACTTGATATTTACGCTATTTGGTTTTCCAACCCTCATCACATAAATTTAGTTTAGAACTCATGCTAGTAGAGAGCGTGATATAATATCGTATAAGGTTGCGACTAAATTATTATCAATGAGTGTCCAATGTTGGTATTCAAGGATTAGTTTTAGGTTTCCACATTTGAGGGTATCTGTCAGGTTGTACAAATAATAGAACCATCTATTCGTCCTCCAAAGACATTTGTACAAAATAGCTTGAGGATTTAGGATCTCAACATTGGGCGATTTTCAATTGAGTTAATTTTCAATGATGTTTTGATATTAGACATCAAGAATTTAATGGAGAAGGAATTAAGGAAATTGTTATATGAGAGAATTGCCCATAGTTATTTATATGAAGTGACCAATTACACCATGATTCTTTGATAAATAGAGAAATAAATGATACAACATGTAGATAACTTTGCTAAAAACTTTATAAAAATCTATAAAATTTATAAGCTCAAATTAATTAAAATTTATAATTTTTAAATTTTTAGAGTAGTTTTAAATTCATTAAAATTACTTCCATAAATTCCTAAACTTCTATGCATTGATCCTTAGCCCATGTGCCTATGATAACATTTGAGTTTGGACATAAGTGGAATACTATTAAATCTTTTGAAGTCAAAGTAATTTTAATTAATTTTAAATAAATTTAAAACTTTAAAATTAGCCTTCTAAATATACAAAAAAAAAAAAAAAACTCAATTGCTATATTTTCACAAAAGAAATTTAAAAATAATAAATTAGTTTAAAATAAATTCAATGCCCACTCTTTAGCTCTTTACAAGATATATGTGTTTGTCTTTTTAGAAGAAAATACTACATCAAGAGTTTCCATTTACAAATATCCATGCGTGAATGGTAGTATTTTAAATGTTATTGACACTATTATGATATTATTTTATCAAAATACCCCCCACAATACTATTAATAATATCTAAAATACTATCATGCCCATCTAATCCATCTAATCAAGGAAAATTTATTTTATAAGGTGCACTAATGAAATTTTACACAGGACTTCAATCAATATTTTTCACGCGTACAAACAGATACACTCATATATTTGCACATGTACAGACAGATCCACTCATATATTAAATTGAGGGATTTTCCACCCACGTGGCAGAACTTCAATGATTGAGTATTGATGCAAAAGTGACTTGTGATGCTGATCCAGATATAATTTGTTTTCCGTTTTTAATTCTTTTTATTTATCTCCTTCCACGAGAAGGAACGAACTCGTCGGTTTGGACTGCATATAGCGGCAAAGAGTACATACAGGTGAGAGAAGAGGAGCAAAAACAGGGGAGATGCCGATCGAGACTCCGCGAGGGCTCCCTTTCTCCGTCGATACGTGGAGCCACGCCTCTATGCTGAAGCGCCATCATTTCCTCACACATGCCCACAAAGATCACCTATCTGGAATTGCCGCCTTCTGCTCTTTCCCTATTTATTGCACTCGCCTCACCAAAACCCTAGTGCGCCGCCAATCTCCTCAGGTGATTGAGAATCATTGTTTTGTCATCATCGGCTCCGTGGTTTTAACATTGAAATAACCCCCTGTTTTTGCTAATGGTTCGGTTCAATTGCCTGCTGTTTANTTCCCTATTTATTGCACTCGCCTCACCAAAACCCTAGTGCGCCGCCAATCTCCTCAGGTGATTGAGAATCATCGTTTTGTCATCATCGGCTCTGTGGTTTTCACATTGAAATAACCCCCTGTTTTTGCTAATGGTTCGGTTCAATTGCCTGCTGTTTTACTTTTTCAGCTTGAGGATTCTTTGTTTGTGGAGATTGAGTTGGGTGAGTTAATGGTTATCAAAGATCCGGATGGGGATTTTTCAGTGCGTGCTTTTGATGCGAATCACTGCCCGGGTACGTGCCTCTATGGTTTCTCTCGTAGTTTGTTTTGTTTATGTAATAGACGGTCTAAACCAAATCCCTCCCCCCCCCCTTTACTTGCAAAAAAAAAAAATTGATACAATAGATATCAAATGCATAAAAAAAGAATTATAAATGTCTTGTATAAAATACTGAAACAATAAACAGTGAATGCTTTCAATAATCATTATAATGAAAAAAAAAAAAGCTAATGTTCCCTTCAATCATGCTCCAACCATAGCATTCATAATTCGTTCCCTTAACTCCGTCATCTTGCTTGCACCTTCCCCATCTTGAGTACAGAGAAACACAATGCAGGCATAATCCAATACGAAGAGGAATTACCACGNACTAACGTTCCCTTCAATCATGCTCCAACCATAGCATCCATAATTCGTTCGCTCAACTCCGTCATCTTGCTTGCACCTTCCCCATCTTGAGTACGTACAGAGAAACACAATGCAGGCATAATCCAATACGAAGAGGAATTACCACGTAGAGGAACCCACGGTTTCTCGAGCACAAAGACAGTCGATATTGCTAGAAGTCTTTTTAGTATTGTATACACTAAAGAACCAAACCATACATTTGTTATTTCTATCTTATCGGAACCAAGAAGTTCTTGTGCTACAGACATGGTCACAAACTTAGAACCGATGCTCGAGAATGTGAAAGACCATCTTACACTTAAAAATCATAAGTATAAAAGTAATACTGATAAGCACAGACGGAAGATATTTTTTCAAATTGTAGATTTGGTTATGATTCGCTCCGCTC